>VWZZ01000836.1:7508-59176 GCA_013399095.1 Psophia crepitans | reverse complement strand
CCCCTTCCTTACTTCACCAAGGACTGAAAACTTTTATCATTTCACGGTCCCTAAGCCCAAGACAGCCCCCGACCACCACATCTCTCACCAGTCCTTCTCTGTTAGTAAACAACAGGTCAAACAAGGCACCTCCCCTGGTAGGCTTACTTACCAGCTGTGTCAGGAAGTTATCTTCCACACACTCCAGGAACCTCCTTGACTGTTTCCTCTTTGCTATGTTGCATTTCCAGCAGACATCCAGCAAGTTGAAGTCCCCCATGAGAACAAGGGCTAGCGATTGACACTTCTGGGCTCTCAATTTCACCCCTAACATTGGCATGCTGCCCCTGTGTTCCTCTCTGGTGAGCTTGGGTGTGTTTCCCTGCTTGAAGCACTTTGACTCAAGGAACGTTTGAAACACACTCTTATTTCACTCTAAAGTATGCCAGACATGGTTTCCAGTGGAGACAAGGGGGAGAGATACATCCATCTCCTGTTGTCTTTAAGCCTCAGAGACAATAGGTAGGGTAAACACATCTCTAAGACACAAACTTCTTGTTACTAATGTAAATGATACTGAAATAAATAATGATAGTATGGGGAATTTATAAAACAAGCAGGTAATCTAACAATCAGAGCTCCAAAGGCAACAGTCACCTGCAGCAGTAGTAAGAGATTGCCAATCAAAAAAGAACCTCAGGAGACATGATTAGGATTCACCAGCTGCTGACACATCTCCCCTGTGGCACTATTATTCCTTCCCAGATTACATGGACATAGATGTCTTGGCATTTGTGAATATGAGAGAATGAGTAAGTGAAATGCATTGCAGAAGGAGCATAAGGAAAACCAGTTTTGCTTAAAATAAAAATTACCTTCCCCTTCCAGAAGGATTCACATTGAGCCTTCCTACTAAAAATAAATAAATAAATTGTAGAGAACATAATTTTTTTTTCCACATCTAGGAAACTATGTTAAAAACTTAAAGCACATGTCTACCCCATAAATTTCTCCTGGTGTGTTTTTTTTTTTTTGCTTTTTCCATTTTATCCTACACCACTACAAAGGCTTTCATTTAAAAAGCTACTCACCATTATGTATGCTTATGAATTAAAAGGTATTCTCTCTGGATTAACTGAGAATAGCTTACTGCTTCCATCTTTTCTCCCTTCGTTTTAACTATTTTCTCGTTCATGCTTCTGTGCCTCAGTGCCAAACTCATGCACCAGAAATGTTCAGAAAGATATGAAGTCAAGTAAACACAAATGTAAACAGCAGAAAGTATCTCCTAGAAGTAAAGGTTTACTTGACTATGCAATCATCTTTCTGTGTGAAAATAGTGCAAGACCTGTCTTTAAAGGCACTGTAAAGTATTGGAAACTGTAGGAGAACAAATTCCCTGGTCTGTTGCAGCTGTGGAGGAAGAAAGGGAAGGACACCAGATAATATTGTGCATGTCAGTGTTACTTTCTCTAATTTCTTCTGTTTGAGAGAAAACATGGCTTCAAACTGCCTTCCTTCTACAGAAAGAAGTGCACATGTAGATCCAGTAATGGAATCATGATATTGTCCCATCAAAATATCAAGTCACCTGGAACTGATAGTTATATTTAACAGACTTCTTCAAAATAGATGCTATTAAGTCATCTGTTGTGTGTTGGAAAAATCTCCCTATTGCATAACCCAACAGCCAAGAGTTGGAAAGTGGGCACACATAAAAAAAGGTGCATCAACCAAATTTCCAGTGGGGACTTACACCTCATGGCTGCTATTCCATGACCAGTTTAAGCCACTAAAAGCAGTTGCTGCTGCCCTTTGTGTGCCACCACAAACGTTTACAAAGCTACAAAACAAACTGGGTGCTGTACTGGTGAACTGATCCAATCTAGGACTAGAACAAGACTCCATTTTACCCCAGATTGCTCTGTCTGACTAACAGCAGGGCATATGCAAATACACATGCTGGCACAAGAGTAGGACACTGGGGTAGGTCTGGCCACAGAGCTCACAGTGCCCTAAGTTTCATTTCACTAGAAACACTTTGATTTTTTTAGTGCTACAATAATGTGACAGCAGAGTAAAATATGTGTCTGGGACACAGCAAACATTTACCTACGTACACATAGCTGAAATGAGCAGCCACAAAAGAACAACGTGCTATTATAAAGCAAACCACTGACCAAACATGGATGCACGTTTGGAAATATGAATTCAGGTTTTCAAGAAAAATAGTCAGAGTGCACAAAGAATAACAAATCATCATTCCCTTTGGTATCTTTTCCCTCCTTTCCAGAGCTACCTGCTCTCTCTAAGTCTTTGCCTTCTGTTTCAGTACTGAGCACATCTGTGCCTGGTATATAAGAAGAACAGTCTAACAAAAATTCCTGAATTCTAAATGGCACAATCTTTTTGCAGATCTCAGAAAGCACACAGTATTTGGGGACTGAAATAAGAAAGTTCATTAATCTTTTGGAGGTTTTAATTGTCTTCATTAAAACTGAAAAGATCATTAGAGAGTAGATGCCTATGTGTGTACTTTCACAGAGACAGAGAGACTTGAACACTTGCAATAGAAAGGGAATTTTGCATCGTTCAAATGAGCTTTTTCAACCCCTGAAAACAAGGTTTAAAACTGTTAACATTTAACCTCTGCTGGTTTTTATTTTGCTTTATTTAAAACCAGGATTCCAGCTAACCCCAGCTGGTGTAAAACATGCACTATTATGCACATTTCTACTTGTAGAGATTTGGCTTTTTTTTAGCGGAACTAGCTGGCAAAAATGTGTCTCTTTGATCAGCTGAAAATTAAAAAAGAAACATCAAAGCCCAGAATCAGCCTCCAAAATTCAGGGACATGGTAACTTGGTCACTTTTTCAAATTACTCAGCCCCCAGTAATACTACAAGACAGGTTCATTCGATTTGTTTGTGGCACCTAAGTGCCCCTGACACCTTTCCAGTTCAAGCTCAGACTGAAAAGCCAGCCTGCATCATTGGCAACACTCAGCATTTGACTGCCAAGAAAGGCCTTGTAACAATCCAGGGCAGGACAAGCCCAGCCTTGCCTCAATGCTTCCTGAGAACAGCTCCTTCAGATAGGGGAAGTACATGCATGTCCCCAGCAAGATTTTCACAGTTACATTCAGAAAGCTAGACTGAAATGATTGAAAAGCCCAATTCAAGGTACAAAGAAATCCATGTCACTTACAAATTTCCTTGTTAAAAGTCTGCCAGAAAATTAAAACTGAAAAAGTTGCTAGATTATTGGCACATATATGCTTATTTTTCTCTTGAAATTAATGGTCTGGGTTTCAAACATGAAGAATATGTAAAGCTTGGGAAAACTGGAAAATATTTTCCTTTTGTCTTTGGGGCAGTGGAGGAAGGAGGAACATCAATAATAGTAGACCAAAGTCAGGATTAATGATCTTCTCCATTATGCATCAAGACCACAACTCCAGTTAGTTTGATGACGAAAAGTGTTGCTCCTGCAAGACCCATTATTGTTCTGACAGTGGCTTGGCCCTGGGATAAAAACAAGCAATCTCTGTCTTCAGAATAATCGTTTCATCCTGAAGGATGAGCAAAGGAAAAAGAGGTTTCTTAGTTCTAGTTTCTAGTTGTAACAGACAAATAGTCCCTCATGTCTTCAACTTTGTCATGTGCCTCATCATCCAGTTAGATATAGAGACTGATGGGAGACCTTGTTACTCTCTACAACTACCTGAAAGGAGTAGTCGGTGTCGGTCTCTTCTCCCAAGGAACAAATGATAGCACAAGAGGAAGCAGCCTCAAGTTGTGCCAGGGGAGGTTTAGATTGAATGTTACAAAAAATTTCTTCGCTGAAAGAGTTGTCAATCATTGGAACAGGCTGCCCAGGGAAGTGGTTGAGTCACCATCCCTGGAGGTTGTTAACACAGGTGTAGATGTGGTGGTTACAGACATGGTTTAGTGGTGGACTTGGCAGTGTTAGGTTAATGGTTGGACTTGGTGATCTTAAAGGTCTTTTCCAACCCAAAATATTCTATGATTCTATTTTGCCATCATTTCAGAAACTGATGCCATTTATGCTATTGGCCAAGAAGGCAGCTGAAAACATCTTACACTGAAGTTTTGTAAAAACCACTGGTGTTCTAATGAATCTCATGTGGTACAGATTAGCTCCAGAGAAAAATAAAGGTTTTGAGCCTGTATTTCCCCCTCCCTCCTTCACTTCCGTGCATGAATAGATGATTTTACTTGAAACTAGCTATTTTCAGAATAGTGTTTGAATGCACAAAAAGTTAGGATGTGCTGGATAATTGTTCTTCATGAGCATGGCAGACCAACAAGGCTTACAGAGATATCAGCCTGCATCTATCATTTTGATTCCTGCTTGAACGAGACAAGTTTGACTCCAGAATATGTTCAGAGGAGCAGCCTATGGTCATCAGGCTTGAAAAACTTAAAGGCAATTAAAATGGAAACTTAGCTCTTAACTTCAAATTATGTTGTGACTCACTTCCATCAGTCACTCAGAGATGAGCTAATATCTTTAGGATCAAAATACAATTGCACAAGAGGTATCACATGTACGACACTGGCATGGACACCCAGTTAAGTAATTTCCTGGACCTCAGCGTAACTTCAAACTCAAAGACTCTGTCAATGTCCCTCAACAGTCAAATCCCAGTTCCAATGGGTTAGGAGCAATCTGCAGCAGGAAAACTGCTGAAAACACCTAGAAAAAAAGTTAAGGTGAAGATGGGCAGCTGCTGGCCTGCTGCAGGTAGTTTACCTACACCACTACAGTTTCCATACACTTATGGGAAAGGTGGGACTTGGTTCCCAGTGCTACCTTCCTCTTCTTAAAGAAAAAACAAGATTGCCATTTTTCAAAATCCAATTTAACACAGTGCATGTTTTTGGAAGGACTGAAGGTACATGAAATTACAAAACTCCTGCTGGATCCACGTTTTACTCTCTGCAGGTCATGCTCATTCAGAGCCAGTAACTGAATACTGGAGCACCTACCTGTACTTAAGAATCACATATTCACAACTACACTTTCTCCTGCCATGTAAACACAAGTGCAGCTCTGACTACAAGCTCTGGACAGTGATCATAATTCAGGCTTCAATCTGCATCCTCCTGAAGGGCAAGCAGCAGAACAGTGGAACAGCCTTCCTTGTTGTATGCTAGTACTTTAAGACAGTGACAAAGGCAACTCAGATGATTACTGTTGCACATTTCAGAGCAGATAATCAAGTATGCCAAATGCGGAAAATCCAAACCTGTCAGTGCCGCAGGTGTTGAAATGTACAGAGCAGACCTACAATCATCAGAATTAGACAGCATACAGGGCAGATATCTTCCCTGTTTTTATGGAACACTAATGTTTTTATAAAACTGGCTATTTTAAGCAAAATTTAAAAGAGGACGAAAAATTTAAAACCCAACACCAGATCAATGAACTCAGTGTTTGAAAAGTTTTCCTCCTTCCCACCTAGATGACAGCACTCAGATGTGGCCCATGCCCCTGTTGCAGTTACTCTGTAATTCACAGATCATTATGTATCTGCAGAAACACAAAACACCAAAAAATGTTGCTCGCTTCTTTTTCATCCAACCTTTTATCCAAGAGAAAACTTTAACAATATGACCAACAGACCACAAAATCCGATGCATAAGAAAATCACAAGTAGAGACATGGTTATGTGAAAGGGTGGCAGAAGGAAAATAAAGCGTTACTTTATCTACTTCTGTAATGTTGAAAAGCACTCATCACATACCGGAGCTCTGCATGAAAACACAGAGAAAAATGCACCCCACTGAACTTTACCACTCAAGCATCATTATTAGACAAAAAGAGTGATTTTTCAGTCTGTAAAGTTTTAATACTGAGGATTGGTCATCTCTTCTGCTCAGGGGAACACCACCAGGCAACTCCCCAGCCTACTAAAATGCACTGGGCTCAGAACTGGGCCAGCCCTGTGCTGCTTGAAGATTGCCCTCCTGACATTTGCTTTTGGATCTCAGAGGAAAATGCTGTAGTCTGGCAATAATGCAGTGCATTAAGAACTCTCTGAAACAACTTATTTTCTGAATACAAACTCAGAAGAAACAGTATCTCCTGTTTCTCCCACCTTTTGATTCCATTTTAGAGAAACACCTGAAAAGGGAATTACTTTTATGTTGTCCTATTCAAAGCCTAGCTTGTCTGACGTTGCGCATGAAGAGCTCAACGAATGCCACATGTGTTGGAAAGAGTTGCAAGTTCTTTCTCCAGCAGGATGAAAAGAACAAACTCCAGAATACAACTCAGTATCATTAAGTCCCTTGGAAATCATCTCTGCAGCATCTTTTTGCTGCATGCAAAACAGATTACAGATTTTACCCAAAACAGCCTTTGAATTAGCCTTAAGAAAGCACATTGGAATCCAAGGTGGCCGAAATGCAGAAGTCAAGAGCACATTTTAGTGACTGCAGAGAGCTGCTGAGTTGGAAAGAGATTTTTCCATCTTCCCTCAAAATACTGCAAGTAAAAGAAGCTGTGCTGTAAATCTTTAGAGAAACTAATTCACCCAGTTATTGTATTACATTTGCCTTTTCACGGGGCCGAAAGCCCGTTATGAGGGCACATAGTGATATAGTTCACTGCTTACTCCTCCCAAGGATAAGTGCATCCCACAGCAATTCAGCAGCATAGAGGAACACTATAGAATTGTCCTGGTTTTGTCCAGGATGGGGTTAATTTTCAGGAGCCAGGCCAGGTGAGCTGAGCTGAGATGGCTGGGGCTATTCCATGCCATGTGGCATTGTGCAGGAGTAAAAGGGGGCTGGCTGGGGAGGGGTGAGTCGGTGCTTCTCTGGAACTGGGTTCCAGAGAACCAGCTGAGCCTCTGGTCCATGGTTGATCTGTAAATTGCTCTCTCTTTTATCACATTTGTTTACATCCCATTATAACTCCTGCTGCTTTGTTATTTCCCTCTCCCTTTGCTGGCCCATTAAACGGTTGGTAATGGTTTCCCCTTTGCTGAGAAAAATGTGTAAATTATCTGAGGGATGACACTTCCTAGTCCACTCACAGCTTTGGAAATTTGGTTTGCTGAATTCTCAGAGCTACCTCTTTTCACTGAAATGTTCCTTAGCATAGATTAAACCAAATCTTACTCCTTGGCTCAGCTTCTCATGGCATGATTTTACATTTTCATGTTGGGCATGACACTCTACTTGCCCACTGATGCCAGAAATGTATATTGTAACTTTGCTAGCAGTGTCACCAAAAATCCAGGAATAAACCTCGTAACACCAACACAGTGTTAAAAGGCAGGCATTCTTTATTGCAGCGCTCGCTGCACAGGGGATAGCTCTGCCCAACGTGCATACCAGGCGATCACCAACTCACAAGTTAAACAGGACCAAAATATACATAGTCATCATATTCATCATTACAGCTATGCATATTCATACTCTCTAACTTGTCATTGGTCAATTCTTTGCTCGCTTCGATTTAAAGACACAGTGCCTCTTAAGTTCATCACGCATGCTCGGTGGGTAGGGGTCTGTATTCGAGGAGGGGTCTCTAGTGGTCGTCAGTGGTCGCACACCCATGTCCGCTGGTGACCCTCTTCTTGCAGGCACGTACAGTGTCACTGTTGGCCCATATCGTAGATGCACCTGTCCAAAACAACCTGCTCCATGAGATTAATATTCCCGGGCCTATTGTTTGGTTGGGTAGGGACTGTACATAGAACACAGCAGCGTTGTACCTTGCCATGGTCAGTTAGCTTCATTACCTCAGTTACAAACTGCTTATTCCAAAGTTTCTACCTCATGGTTTCTCTCCCACGGTTACATTTCCCCCATTTGGAAGTTTTGAAATTATCACTTTTCAATACTTCCACTCTAAATTAGTAAAAATGCAACTTATGTAAAAGGTTAATCATCTTTCCACATTCTGAGATGCTTTTAAATGGTCTGCCAATTGCTTGTCCAATTTACTACATCTAAGCTTTAAACTTGAAACTGTCATCTGTTTTACTGGTACTAGTGCAAGGATACCTCTTTCTGCAGCCTCCTTTGCAGTTTTATCTGCCAACTGGTTACCTATATTCACAGCTGTCTGACCGAATTGATGAGCCTTGCAGTGCATTACAGCCACCTCCTTTGGCTTCCACACATCTTGTAGGAGTTGAAGAATTTTCTCCTTATGCTTTATCAGTGATCCTTGGGCTGATAACAGTCCTCTTTCTTTCCAAATAGCTCCATAAGCGTGGATCACACTGAGTGCATATTTGGAGTCAGTCCATGTGTTTACTCTTTTTCCTTCTGACATCTGTAGAACCTGCTTTAATGCCACCAGCTCTGCTTTCTGCACTCAAGTGTTTGCAGGCAGTGTTCCTGATTCCAGTACCTTGTCGATGGTGACAACAGCATATCCAGCCGTTCGCCTCCCATCCTGCATGAAACTGCTTCTGTCTGTAAACCGCTCCAGATCAGGATCCTCCAGTGGTTTGTCCTTCAGGTCTGGTCTGCTGGAATAAACTTGTTCAATAGTTAACAGGCAGTCATGTTCCTATTCCCCGGTAGGATTTTCTGTTGACAGGAACATTGCTGGATTTACAACTGCTGTGGTCTTTAATTCCACATCGTCTTGTTCCAATAGAGCAACCTGATATTTCAGCATTCTATTAGGGGATAGCCAGTGACCCCCCTGTTGCTCTAGAACAGTTATCACCGTATGTGGTACATATACCATCATCTTTTGGCCCATAGTCAATTTTCGAGCTTCTTGAATCAGCAGCACTGTTGCTGCCACAGCACGCAGGCATCCCGGCCATCCTTTACTCATGTTGTCAAGCTATTTGGAGAAGTATCCTACCGGTCATTTCCCAGATCCCAGTCCTTGTGCCGGCACTGCAAGGGCCAGATGTTGCCTTTCATGCACAAAGAGCTCAAAAGGTTTGGTTAGATCAGGTAAACCCAATGCAGGGGTCATCATTAATGCCCTTTTAAGTTTTTTAAATTATTTTTGTCATTCAGGTGTCCAAGTCAAGTATTGGTCTTTGAATTCTTTCAGAGCTTCATACAGGGATTTCACATACTGCAATAGTTTGTCTTCTTCTTCTGTTTCTTCCATATTTCTAACTCTTTTACCAATTGGTTCCCAAATATTGTGGGACTATTTTTAAATCCTTGTGGAGGCACAGTCCATGTTAATTGTGTCTTTCGTCCTGTAGCAGGACTTTCTCATTTAAAAGCAAATATGCTTTGACTCTCCGTATGCAGAGGTACGCAAAAGAAGGCATCCTTCAAGTCTAGTACAGTAAACCACTTGTGCTTCTCTTTCAAAGAGTTCAGTAAAGTGTATGGATTAGCCACTCCTGGGTGTGTATCTTGGACTATCTGATTTATGGCCCTTAGATCCTGAACTAATCAATATTCTTTGCCTCCTGATTTCTTTACTGGCAATATAGGGGTATTGTATTCTGATTCACATTCTACTAAAAACCCATATTCTAAAAATTTTGTAATTAGTTCCTCCTAGTCCCTTTTGAGCCTCCCACTTAATAGGATATTGTTTTTGTCTTACCAGCTTGGCTCCAGGATTTAAAGTCACTTTTACCAGTTCTGCCAGTTTAGATAATCCTGGAACTTTGCTTGCCCATACCAAAGGGGTTACTGCATTTTCCACTTCTAGAATCTGTTCCTCCTTAAAGGAATCCTGTAACATGAACACTCTCACCTCAATGGCTTTTGATTCTGGTATTAATAGTCTGATTTCTCCATCTTTAAAGATTATTTGTGCATCTAATTTGCTTAATAAATCTCATCCTAACAAAGGCAACGGACATTCAGGCATATACAGAAACTGGTGAGTTACTCACTGTTTTCCCAATTTAAGAATAACCCTTTGCTCTCCTTATCCTTTTCCCATACCTCTTTTATTATTCTCTATCAAGATTGCAAGTATCTTTCCATCCCTTTACGTTTGTCTAACTTGTTTTTTCTTTTTCTCTGCTTTTACACACAGTCCAGGCTATTTCAAGTGTTTTACCCAAGTCCCTGGACTCAGCCTCTTCTAATTTCTGTAGCTTTTTCTAATATCTGGAGCTGATTGCCCCACAAATATAGAGGCAGTGTCTGTTTTTTTCGATCCAAATCAGTGTATTTTCTAGCAGTTGCCATTAGTCTTTTCATAAAGGCTGAAGGGGACTCATTTAATTCTTGTTTCACTTCATAAAGTTTAGACCAATTAATTGCTTTTGGCATTGCATGTTTAACGCCAAACAAAAATCCACTTTTGATATCTGGACAACATCCCTCTGGGTCCTGGTTGATTAGAGTCGCACTCAGGATTTGTGGATGGAAAATTCTGGTCCACTGTTCCCTGTATACTCCTGTAAACATGGGCTCCTTCTACTTGCTTTCTAGCAGCATATAATACCATTCTTTTTCAGTATCATCTAGCAAAGTGTCCAAAATTACTTGCAAAACATTCCAATCAGGATCTTATCCCTTTAAAGCCATTACCATAGAATCTGGCACAAGCAGCCCACACTGCCTTTACCATTCCAGATGACTTCTCAGCGTGAAGAAAACAAATCCACATATGCCATTTCATTCTATTTACCTTCTCTCTTAACAAAATAGCATCAACTGCAAAATTGTGTTATATTGCAATGTCCCGTTCTCCGGCCACTTTTCCCCACTCGTGTACAGTGGCCACCAATAATTGCAATATTTAAGAAATTGTTTCCGAGTCAATGAATCAGTTTTCCCCAAATCTTTCCAATGTTCCAAAATACATCCCAGTGGTGTTTTTCATGGGATTGGTTTTTTACTTGGAAAAGTACCCATTTCCCAGGGACTTAGTGGTTGTGATTGTGCACTATCACAAGCACCTAGTCAGAGGGACCCCAACCCGTGTTAGGGCTCCCTCAGGGTTTTCCTGCCGCCTGGCTCTTAGTGCGGGCCTGTCCCACTGTGATGGTGAGAGCCACGGGGCTGAATCCCCAACCATACCTCCCTCTCCCTTCCCCCAGGGGCCCTGCTAAGGCTTTTGCCTAGCAAAGACTTACCACTCAAGAGGTGTCCCTAGCCCAACTCTGCACAGCTTTCGCTGCGCCTTACGAGCAGGCCTAGGTGGGACTCGAACCCACCTCTTGCAAGCTTCAGTGGGACTCCAACTCACTTCTCTGGGACTCTAACCCATGCCTTGCAAGTTCCAGTTACCTTAAAAAGAATACCTTACTATTCAGTTCTAGGGGACTTACTTGGAATCCTTCGGTCTGGGGATCAGAGGTTCTCCTTGAGAATTCCTCAATGCCGGCTGGAGGTCCTGTGATCCTGCAGATCCATCCGACTTCACAAACAATGTTCCATCTGGGTCGCCAGGAACTGTCACTGAAAATCCAGGAATAAACACAGAGGATAGCTCCGTCCAATGTGCATCCAGCGCTGCAATAAAAAATGCCTGCCTTTTAACACTACATTGGTGTTACGAGGTTTATTCCTGGATTTTCGGTGACAGCAGTACCCCTGGGTTTTCATGCTGATTTGGCTAGGGGAGGCACAAAAGCAATTTTAGATCTCCTCACAGCAGGGAAATGCATCTGAACTTCCATTCCATCTGCTGATGCCCACCCTGCAAATCCGCTCCTTGGCTCTCTTCAGTGACTTGGCCACTCCAAGTCAGCTTCCAAAATACAGTGTGGTCCCACTGGGCACTTCCGTGCAGTAACAGTCATGGCAGCTGGCCCAGGCCCCCCCTGGAGTCTGCCTACCTGGCCACTCCCTCCATGGCCTCCATGTGGCTCTGTCCCCTTGGCCAGACATGGAAGGCCAGCACTGACATCAAATCTGGTGACTTCCAGCACAGCTCCTTTTGGCAGTAATGAGGACCAGAAAAGTAGATAAATTACTGAGACTACTGACTCCATGTACTGCTTGAATAAAACATGTGCTACTCCCGAGTTCTGGCCAAAGAGCTTTTCCTACTGCCTGGAAAGCCAGCCGCCCGATAGACACGGGGTAGGGAGGTTGAAGGTGTCATGGTCATGCAGAGGATGTCTTCAGGTGGATCCTGGTCTTCCTGAGAAATCAGTTGGCCACTGCCTGCTCCAGTCTGCTGACAGGAGATGTGTCTGTGATCACCCCCAACAATGTGACACCAGTCATTCTGTTTCTCCTCAGCACACCTCCCTGTTTGTCTCCTTATCAGACATTGTCTTCAGCATTTGTCAGTATTTTCCCTGCTCTATTTGATGATGCAGGAACATCTATCCAGAGACAGCTTTGCATTTAGTTTCCCTCTGATTCCTAATTGCTTGTCAGTGCGCCTTGTGCCACACCCATGGTCACCACTCCCAATTTCTGGCAGTCCCAGGACAGTCAGGGACGTCATTTGAAGAGTTGTGCATGGCTGCTCCTTAATTACTACTTAATCATCCCCAGATTATGAAAACTGTAATCATTGTTTATAACACTGCTATTCCTGCATTTCTTGTAAGTGTGGTTTGGCACTGTTGTCCAAGAGACCCAGGGGAAGATCCTATGGCAGTATCATCACCATACCTACTCTGTTTTGAACTGTGGTTTGGAGGACTACATTCCCCTCTGTGCAGGAGAGTCCTGAGTTCCGTGTTCTTCTTCTTGTGTTCCCTTGGGAACTGCTATTTTAATTTCCTCTTATGCAAACTGAAAAAGAATCATACAATCATAGAAACATTAAGGTTGGAAGAGACCTTAAGGATCATCTAGTCCAACTGTCCCCCTACCACCTATTACCCACTAAACCATGTCCCTAAGTACCACATCCAACCTTTCTTTAAACATACCCAGGGACAGTGACCCCACCACCTCCCTGGGCAACCAGTTCCAATGCCCGACCACCCTTTCCAAGAAGAAATTTCTCCTAATCTCCAACCTGAACCTCCCCTGGCGCACCTTGCAGCCATTCCCCCTTGTCCTGTCGCTAGTTATCTGCAAGAAGAGGCCGACCCACAGCTCACCACAACTTCCTTTCAGGTAGTTGTAGAGGGCAATAAGGTCTCCCCTCAGCCTCCCCTTCTCCAGACTAAACAGTCCCAGTTCCCTCAGCCTCTCCTCATAAGACTTGTGCTCCAGACCCTTCACCAGCTTTGTTGCCCTTCTCTAAACATGCTCCAGGGCCTCAGTGTCTTTCTTGTAGTGAGGGGCCCAAAACTGAACACAGTACTCGAGGTGCGAACCAGGGCTGAGTACAGGGGGACAATCACCTCCCTGCTCCTGTTGGCCACACTATTCCTGATACAGGCCAGGATGCCGTTGGCCTTCTTGGCCACCTGGGCACACTGCCGGCTCATGTCCAGGCAAGCGTTGACCAACATCCCCAGGTCCTTTTCCTCCACACAGCTTTCCAGCCACCCCGCCCCTAGCCTGTAGTGCTGCCTGGGGTTGTTGTGGCCAAAGTGCAGGACCCAGCACTTTGCCACATTGAACCTCATCCCGCTGGCCTCTGCCCTGTGATCCAACCTGTCCGGGTCCCTCTGCAGAGCCATCCTACCCTCCGGCAGGTCGACACTTCCCCCCAGCTTGGTGTCGTCTGCAAACTTACTGAGGGTGCACTCAATTCCCTCATCCAAATCATCAACAAAGATGTTGAAGAGGATGGGCCCCAGCACCGACCCTTGGGGAACACCACTCACAACTGGTCGCCAGTTGGATTTCACTCCATTCACCGCCACTTTCTGGGCCTGGCCATCCAGCCAGTTTTGAACCCAGTGAAGAGTGTACCTGTCCAAGCCATGGGTCCCCAGCTTCTCCAGAAAGGGTCAGAAATCTGCAACACAACAGTGTAATCCAGGATTATCATGAATATACATTTGGCATTCACAGTAGCACGGGGAAACCACATAGTACCTGATGTCACTGTGGTGACAAGGGTTTATTCATTCTGTTTCAGGATATCCTTGTACTGTCTGACTCTTGCCAGAGGGACTTTGAATTCAGTAGCCTCCTTTTCCAGAGCAGTACCAGTTCCCAAGCAGACTGGTTGTAGACTTGAAGGTGAAACATCTAATTTCTACGGATCAAACTGTATTCACTGCTTTGACAAAGAGATGGTTTGTCCCTATCTGATTCAGGCACATTGAAAATTAGAGAAATTACTAATCTAAGAAAGTGAATGGTCTTGTTTATACAATTAAAAACAGCTACAAAAAAGTAAAGCTTCTGCTTAGTGGTAAACTGCCTTTAGACATATGGTTTTCAGAATAAGGCCTCGCTCTGTGCAATTATGCACTTACATGTGAGAGTTCTCTAGGCACACTGAATACAAATTATGCTTCAAAGCATTTTTTTGCTAAATTAAGGAACTTTTAAAAATGTATTTATTGTGACCTTATTTTTAGCAACTCAGCAGCTACATGTGCTAGTAAATTCCTTAGATTTACACCGCTGAATAGAAAGAGACACTAGTGCTTCCACCCATCTATGTTTCCTTTTAGCAAAGGACTTGAATTATAATTTTATACAGTTTTCAAATAACGTAACATGCTTTAAAGCTCTGTTCATGTCTTTGACGTCCTCCTTCTAGTGAAATGACTTCCTTAATCAGGCAGTAGATAGAGCTTGTGCTTGAATCTTTAAATGTATCTTATAACAAACACATGGCAAAAGATTCTTAGGGAGGGCAGAGTCTGGCAGCCCAACAGAGCTGAAATTGCTGCAGCTCCTCGCTCCCTGGTGCAACCGGTAGCAAGGCTGAGTATGTTATTGTCAGGAGGCACACACAAACACAAATCCACATGCACACCATTGATATACATAATGCACAGATCCACACGCACAGAAAGAGCACTCCCATGAACACAAACAACATCAACAGCCTCCCTTCTTTTTTCCTCCCTGGGAGAGTAGGATAGAAGTCCACTAACGCAAAATGTGTATGCATATGTATATGTACAATGTGGGTCCCATCAGCAGCTGGGGTCTTGCAAACTAAGTATCAGGTAAAATAGATAGATGATCTCCGTCTTGAATGTGCTGTGTAGAGATAGATAAATTTCAAAAATTAACTTTGGGACTTAAAATTCACTTTAGATCAAATTCCAGATCTCACCAGCAGAAAGTAGCTTTTTGTTCTTGTAAGAATGAAAACATCCAGCTTCTAACGTCTGATGAGTTTCAGCACTGGGTTGCTGTTGTTACCTAGTGAAGGGAGCTACTCGTGAAGTTCTTGCTGCTATCGTCAATCAGCTGTGGTGCAGCCCAGTGCTCCTCTAACATCAGGTCCCAACTACTGGCTGACTGAGAAAGAACATTCTGGTAATTAAAGCATGGAAATGAGAATCTGCTTTACACTCTATACACTTTATTTTTGACATGTTTTGATCAAGATCCAGACTGTTGACTGCACTGTGTTTCACTTTCCCAGTCTATAGGCTGATTTTTTCTTTTAGACAATAAAATTAAGGTGACATATATTACACTTCTGAGCTTGCATGTCTTATCTAAGCATTTCCTACTGAGGTCATTGTTGGTTAGTTGCTGTTTACTACTTCACAGGCAGATCTGCAGAGCTCAAATTACTCCGTTGGAACTACAGGTTTTCAAGTGAGCTACAGGAAAGAGTGACTCCACTGAGGGATGTAAATAGATTCCTACCACTGCTGCAAAGAAAACTAACCTTCCTGAATATCATGTATCATGCTCCCTTATTTCCCGCTGTAATCAAAGGACATTCAAAAGGAGCCAATAGACAGTATCTCTATTGCTAAATGCACCCTCTTTGGGTAGGGATCTCATCATCTTACGTGATGCTAAATATCCTGTGTCCACCAATTTGAGCTCTAGAGCAGATTGGAGTAGCTAAATTATTAGGCCCAGGTCTTCTCTGTACATCCAGAAGTAACATCAGGGCTTTGCTGCAGTCTGCAAGGTTATATGTCCCATGTCCTGAGATGCACAGTGGAGGCATGTGGGGGTGACTGCAAGTGCAAAACCTACTGACAAAGCAAAAAGGAGACCTACCATACTCTAGTCCAATCCATCATGACTATCACTAGTGATCCCCACCATGAATTTTCTCCAGAACTGTACCTAGGTTTCTTCCTGGAAAGAACAGGTTGGTTCATTCCAAAATAGTTCCCTGTGGTGAACTGACACCCATGCAGGGTGGACAAATTAGGAACCAGGTCGTGAGAGCCAAGTGATCTGATAATGCAGATAATACCCACATGGTGAGGTGTTAGCTGAAGGGTCAGGCGTTGACCATGTGAGCTGTACCTGTGGCAGTGGTGTTACATGATGGTACACAGGGATGGAAAGGTTGTAAAACTCTCTTAGGATTTTGTAGCATCTATGGTATTTCTCCCGGAAGACACAAATTCTTCACGGCAATGAGCTGTGGTGTGATTCTACTTGTTGGAAAAAGTGAGGTGCACACACAAAGTGATTTGAGCTGCAGAGTCTTTTATCCCTGGTCCCTGCAAGAATGACTGGCTCTTCAGACCAAATGGAGAAGGATGCGAAAGCCTTGGTTTTGATGCCTGAAGAGGCAGCAAAACTCTTGAAGGTTTCTCCAGCTTCCTGTTGCTTACAGATTAATTGACTGAACACTGCCCCTTTGCAAAATTACAGTGGGTACTACAGCAAGTGCATGTCAGTACTGCATTTGTTTCATTATCACCAGGAATATGTTTTCAGGAGCCCATAAGCCTTTGTTAGACAAAATAACACACCTAAAAATGTCTTGTACTAAATGGAAGTCCTGGATTTGCAAGGCATGTGTTGGAGCCATTACTCATGCATTGCTCAAAAGACTGGGAAAACCAGGTCTTAAAATACAAAAAGGGATGACATCACTTTATGCGGTATCTCTTACATCTTTAAACTACTCATTCTCCTGAGTCACTAGTGGCCCATAAGATTGTATTAACTAGCTCTCAGTCTATCCATGAGATCATCTAGTCTTTATAGTGTTTTCAATTAGAAGTTTCATGATCAAGATGCCTGGTTACCTGCACATGGTAGTCCACATGTCTTTATGATTGTTTGGTAGTGGTTCATTGCACCATGCAACTGGGGAGCTGTTGCTTTTAAGCATCTGTTCCAACTCAATTCTAGCTGATGCTAGGGTGAGCAGTGGGAGTCTTTCCTGGCTTATGAACCAACTACAGCTTCAACCTAAGCGTACCTTGTGAAATGCAGCATATCTCTATTGGCAAGGATCATCCCAGACCAAGAAAACCAGCAATTTTTTCAGGTCTTATGGTTGGCTTTCCTGTGATTGTGAAATATACCTTTGACTTACCCTTGAGGTTGGATGTTAGCAAGACAATGAAAACAAGGGGATCCCATGAAATGGGAGATTGCTGGATAGGCTAGTCTAGGGGCTGGTCTATTCTCTTTTTTTTAAAAAATGAAACCCAAATGAACCATAGGGATTAGGAGGTTATTTACAATCTGAATCTGGAGGGAAATTATTCTGATCTATTTTCTTTGTAATATAATCCAAAATTTGAAATGTTGACATTTCAAAAAGGAAGTTCTCAAATCTGGGTTTTTTTTTTTATTTTAATTCAATTATTGTTTGTTTTTTCTAAAGCCTTATGCATCAGTCTGCCTATATCCACCTAAAGTGGCAGAACAATATGAATAAGGGAACAAAGAAAATAATGAAGACAGGAAAATTTTTCTACTAAAGAAAAAATATTTTCACCCTTTGAAAGGGTCCTTGACACGTTTTCATCCCTTGTGATAAAGTGAGATACATGTTCATGGTCCCTTAAGGCAAAGGTCTGTAATGACCAAATATTAAGTCAATTGTTCAAGATTTTGATCTAATTCAGAATAGCAGCATTAGACTGCATCAGAATTACATTGTCCATAGGTTGCTTGCTATTACGTTTTTGAGAAATTAAATTTTGATATCAAATGTTTCATTTAGATACAGTAATATTTAATACTTATCAGATTAACTAAAACAATAGGGAACAACAGTTTTTGTTTGTACTGCTCCTGCACTCTTCTGGACCTCATCTTCTATCCTTCTCATTATATGGTCCTGTAGATTCTCTGGCAGGCTTACTATTCTTGTTGTTTTTGAAGAAAGATTGATTATTATTTTTGATTGCCTTTGCTGGTCATTTTAGAATCTTCTTTTCGGCCTGCTTTGCTATGTTTCTGTTCTCTTATTTTCATCATGTAGACACAGCAGGGATTTTTCAAGGATGGCTATGTAAGTTACACTTTCTAGATCAAGAAAAGTTTTTCATGCCATGTGGTGTTCCAAACGTCATTTTCCATAGGCAGGGCTAAAATATGTTCCAGAAAGATGATGTTGACAGCATACTAGTTAGTTTACTCTCAGTCTATCTCTAACAAAGTCTATCTGTAACAAAGATTTTGCAGGAATGGAACAGTGTGTTGTTTACTCTTATCAATATAACAGTGTTATAATGCTTACTGTTACTTGATCTTTATTATTACAGAAAACAGGCAATATCAGAAAAATGTTCCATCTATTCAACATGAAATGATACAGCATACTCTACCAACATTAGTACCGGATGCCTGTTGCCAGCAAACATTCTGTGAAATACCATCACTTGCAAATCTAAAAGCTTGCAGAGGGGGGTGTGCCTTGGAATAGTGGAAGGCTGTGTCAGCGAATTCATCCAAACTCTGAGACATACACAATATTGTTCAAAGATATGTTGTCTTTTTAAAACAAAATGTTTTGTCAGAGTGGGTTTGATAAATGTGTTGTGGGGAAGCATTTCTCACATTACAATAGAATTTTGTGAGAAGATCACAGGCTAGCAAATAGAGACTCTTGATGAGCGTATTTTGCATAAGTGAAAGGGAAACTTAAGGCTCTTGCTCCACATCTGCCTGTTGAGAGAGAAAGAAACCGGACAATAAAATGGCTATTGTAGTGTTGGGTGGATTGTTTGTATTTCATCTCAGGTAAAGTCATGACTCAGAAAGTAAGTGCTATGCAAATATGAAGTGAAGCCACAGAACAGAAAATAGTAATTATGTATTACTCATTCTTCTGGAAAATCCAAGGCTTCACTGTTAAAAGCTGCTCATATTTCCGCTGAACTTCCTGCTATTTCTCTGACACAAAGGAAAACAGGCATGACCTAGATCTGTTAGATCATAGATCTCTTACACTGAGAATTTGAATGTCTCAACTCCACTTTCAGCCTATGCAGTGTTCTGCATGGCAAATGGACATTCTTTGAGACTTTTATTTTCTAAGCTGTGACTACATCTAGTTTCTAGACTTTGAACATACAGCTATACTGGGCATTTTGGCACAACGTAGGAATATCTGAGATGCTCTACACAAGCTAACTGGGGTCTCAGAAGTAGTGTACATGCAAAACACTTACCTGGTCTCAGAAAGTGAGTGGGATCAGTGTTAGTTGGAAAATTTTACATTGCCCTGCCATGTATAGTGTGTCCAGTGTAAAAGAGAAGAGGATGGGTGCATCTGATGTGATAAAACAGATTGGCAAATTCACCTTTATTTGAAAGAAAATTAATTTGTAAAAAACTTATGTTTCCAATGCAACTGCAACAATCATCCCTCTGACCCATCTAGAGAAAGAATGGAAGAAAAAAAATCTGTGTAGATAGAATTTCTTCATAAGAGAGATCAAATGCAGTAACTTTCTGAAGTTGTGACTGAATAAGTCGAAGACATCTGGCTTCTCTGCTGTCCAAAGAGCAGGCAACATGACTCTCCTTTGAAAACCAAGTGTACATGTGATACTTAAGTCTTTATTTACAGTTTACATTGTTTTGGTCTTGAGGTGCATTTGGCAGTGTTCCTCATTTCATCAATTTTCTAGCCAAACTATGATCTCAAATTACATCTTTCCTTATGCCAAAACAAAGAAGTGCCAGCCTAAGGTCAACATATTGGTTTATATGACATGCAGTATCAAGGTATCTTCTGCATGTCTGTCTTGTAACAGCTGACTAGTGTGAAGCTCATTATATCCCCCATGTTAAATCTTCATCTTTGTGCTTCTACATAGTTAATCTCCCCCTGCTCCTAGTTTCTTAATTATACAACACAAAACTTCTTCTTTTTCCCTCCTACCTCAGATAACTGGAATAATTTCCCCATTGCACTGTGGTCCTCTTATGAATTAGCCCTGACATAGTAGTGATGTGCATAAAAAATGTGAGCTTACTTTTTTATCAGAACATTGCTACAATAAAAAGAGATCCTCTGGGATCAGTAATTTCACTAATGAGTTGAACAGCTTGTTTCCAGAGAAATATGTGCTCTTTAATTGGTCTGAACATAATGTCTTCTAAGATTTCAGTTTTTCAAATGCTTTATCTTTTTCTTTTCTAAGTTTGTATCAACAAAAAAGTGCTCTTATATATATGCTAAAGGTATGCTGCATTTAAATAAAGGATGAGCTTCTGGAGAAATTTGCACCAGGGCCCTGGAATTGATTGATATTTCCTTCTCCCTCCTTAATTCTTCTTTGCCTAATACTTAGTACCATTTGAAGTAAGACATGGGGTCTGAGGCATTTCAAAGCTGCAAATACAAACATGTTTGAAACATATCCTTAGCTGTCTTCTGCCCTTATTACACCTAATGCAGCAGCTTTCTTCACAGTGTGACCACCCTGTTTGCACACCACCCACCTGCCATGCAGCGTTGTCACTTGAATGCCAGATCATTCTGGGAGCCTCTGTGCAATGTTTCTCACTAGTAACTCAGTGGGAATAGACAGTAGCTCCAACAGCCCCTGGGGTAGTTTTCTTTGTGTCCTAACTTGCTTATCAGAAAGCTTCTGGGAAGGATGGGTATGTAAGGTCTTTAGGCATGGATACTTTAGGGTATCACCTGTGCTAATGGAAAGAATAATCCTTGTACGGCTGAATCATTACCAAGAATGCATTCTATCACGAGAAGTGAAATTGATAGACTCCAGCTTTCAACAGTCCTTCATCCATTTGTACCACATCACTGTAATAGTCCGCATTTCCTTCTCCAACCACTTACCAATGAAATAAGTTCAGGCCCACTCTGCATTGTCTAACACCTTTTTCAGTGCCCCCAGCTCTTCAAGTCCCTAACTCAGCTTCCTCTGCCCATTCGTCACCTCTTTGACTGAGGAAGAGGAAAGGAAATTGCCTATTACTTCCCCTAGGTTTTTTTTTCCTATATAAAAGTGTGAATGCAGTCCCCCAGTGCTATATTTTATTAATAATAGTATATTTGATATACTATTATTTATTTTCCTGTGATCAGGATATATTACCAAGAGTGTACCTAACAAATCAAGGAAATTGATTCTTCCTCTCCATTCAGCAATTATGAGACCACAGATGAAGTTCTGTGTGCAGATTTGGCTCCCCAGTACAAGAAAGGTGTTGACAGTCTGGAGGGAGTCCAGTGGAAGGTCACTGGGATGGTCAGTGGCTGGAACAAACCTAATGAAAGAAACAGACAGTCTCATTTATTCAGCGTGGAGAAACAAAGGCTAATAGGGAACATGATTACAGTCTTCTGCTATGTAAAATGGGATTACAGAGAAGTCAGAGACGTTATTCTCAAGGGTGCACAGTGAAAGGACAAGAAGCAATGGATTCTAGTTATAGTTTAGGGTAATTATGATTTCAGGAAAAAGTTCTCAACATGGTTGGTTAAACATGGGAGCAGATATCAGAGATGGTGTAGACTCTCCATCCTTAGAGACACTAAAACCACAACTGGGTAACCTTTCTAGCTAGCCCTGCTTAAAAGGAGAGATTAGACCATTAAATATCAGGAGGTCCTTTCTATCTAAAGTATTATATCTAGATCATTCTGAAACTCCTTCTCAGTCAGATTTACTTAAAATTCACCAGCAGGCTTACAGGTTATTTGATGGGGGGAGCAGGGATGGTGGGAAAACCCAAACTTACAGATAGATGAATGAACAAATGAAGTAAAGCTGTAAGATGCCTTTCTGTAGAGATATGCTTGTACTGACCACTGGCAAAAATGGTAGGCAACTAGCCAACACCATTTCTTGCTGAGTGTGACTGTGTGCAGTAAGAAATCCAGACTACAATTACGGTTTTTCATTCTGTGGCATACTGAATGCATATATACTGTGATGCTGTATTATTACTGCCCAGGCCCCTATGCAGACACCGTGTTGTGATTAGTTCTGTTTTGTGAGATGTGTATACGAGATAACTTCATAGAACAAGGAAATACTTATGCAGCCGCAAATGCTAACAGGTTGAAACATTAAGTAACCTTCAGCCAATGACATGATAACCAGAGAGGTAAGCTTCAATAAAACATTCAGATGGGCAGGAACTGGTTTGACTTGCAATACCTCACAAAACTAGGTGAAATATGAGAACTTCCCTAAGCTATTGTTTGAGAGTTCAAGGAGTGTCAGAACAGACACAAGAGAGGAAGATGAACCTATGCAAATTTTATGTAGATAGCTTTTGTTAGAATACGACTGAAGTCGTGGAGGAGGAGCACTGTCTCAGGCCAGTTTAAAAGCCAGAGGACCAGCTGTTCACTTGAGATCAGTCTCTCTTCTTTCCTCTTCACAGACAGAGATGTGGTCAAGGATTCTTCTGAGTATTCTGTCCTTGAACTGGATTGCCACAGTGTCATCTGAACTGTAAGAAACATATATTCTGTCTTTTTATGATAAAATATTTTACTGTATTTCTCAACAGTTATTTTTTTCTGGGACATTGCTATATAATAAACTGGATCTTTGAAATGTAGGTTCTGAAATGTGTCTGAAATGGAAGCAGATGGCATTGAAGGAAGATCTGGAATGATGCTCTCCGTCTGAAACTGCTATGAAATCTGATTTGAATACAGAAACATAGAGCTGGAGTAGATGAATTCTGAAGTGCATGAGTAAAGTGGGGATGAGAGTCAAGAGATTCAAGTAATACTAATGATCAGTGCTGGTATGCATCAGGAGTACAGAGAGAGCATAGCATACAAGGAGGTGCTACAGACTAGATAATGGCTGCTTCTACAGACTAGGCTGAATGGCAATCCTAATTAATATTAGTGTTAGGGTTGGTATTGGTATTGGTGTTAGTATTCGTATTCATATTTGTCTTCATATTAATAGTATACCTGCTGTGCTGTCACAGCTTATACAGTACTGTGGATGTCCATGGATTTGTCCAGATAGAAGATTTCAGCCACAATTTATAAAAATGCATCAGCATTAGAAATTCTCTTCTCAAAAGTTCTAAAGGAAAGTCAGAGCATTTCTCAGACATGGTGTTGTTTTTAATAATTTTACTTTTGGTCTTTGAATATTGTGCAGACTGAACTGGGCAAGTGAAAATAACAATAAAGACAATAAGAGCAAGCAAAGTTGTGGGAGAAAATAAGGAAAAAGATCAGATTGCCAAGAAAAGATTGTGTGATTCATGTTGTTCTGCAGAACCAACTTATCTATTCATACAGTATTTGAAAAGACTGAGTTGGGGCAGCAGAGAATGGGAAGCCAGCAACAGAACCTTAGCTAAATATAGCAAATTTGAAGGAATATTTTTTTAGCAGAAGAATCTGTGGAAGGAAGGCTGTCCTAATCATAGAGAGTAGTGTAGCTAAAAAAGCCCAGTGGAAGAAAGAAGCAAAGGAAGCCACACAGGGACAGGCACAGAAACAGAATAGAGCATGCAGGTTAAATTGAGTGTTCTCTGCAATATTCTGCAAAATGGGAAAGCAGTATTATTTCTTATGCATTACTTTGATTGACTTATGATAAGTCAGTTATTATCTGAAGAGGGCGATATTCAGAGAAGAGGAAATTAAAAATCTGTTGCAACCATTAACTAGTATTTTTGTCATTGATCTCAAAAAGCTGCTAAATATCCATCCTCTTTATGGGACGTTCCAGAGGTTTAAGTATGTATATAGGTCATGGGAAGATAAATGAAGCTATGCTTGTCAGATGTTCAGACATTTTAGTAACTGGAGCTATGTAAATAGCTTAGTAGACATGGTGGTGTTAGGTTGAAGGTTGGACTTGATCTTGGAGGTCCTTTCCAACCTTAGGGATTCTATGAAGTGCCTGGAATGGAAAGATGCATGGGTAAAAGACTGCAGAGAATGATACCAGGTTTTCAGCTCAGAAAGAACTGTGAGGGACAAAAGTTGTCGTCTGTACTTTCGTAGTATAGTATTCAAAATTCATTGAAAGAAATGGAAATCTTTCCACTGGTTTGAGCAAGCTGTGCACCCTGTCTTCCTGCCCACACACAGTATTTCTGTGGTATTTTCTTCTCCTGTTTGCTCTGATTTTCCATCATGACTGAACTCTCTGATCTTGTCTTTCCTTCTTACAGTCAGTATGTGCTGCTGGTCCCAGCAGTAGTACGGAGCGACTCCCCGCAGACTGCTTGTGTGCAGTTCCACAACCTCAGTGAGCCTCTGTCCCTGCGTATCATCCTGGAATATGGCAGTATCCAGAAGATGATCTTTGAGGAATTCGTGACAGAGAATGATTTCTTCAAGTGCTCCGAGTTCAAGGTATTTTCTCTTTTGAGATTACTGAAGAAGGCGTAGAAGCTGGAAATACTTCTGAGTGCAAACCTCCTTGTCAGTGAGGGCAAGAAGATGAAGAGAGCAGGCAGGAAATAGGATGAAAAAAGATAAACTGCTGGAAAGGCTAAAAATATAGACGTGAAAAAGAAAGACATATGGGGAGCTTTCCATCTCCACACAGTGAGTAGATAAAAGCTTTTGATGCCATCACAGGTGCATGCTCCCTATGAGACTGTCATAATTGTCAAGCTGGAGAACCCAGCTGGAACATAGTCATAGAGTCATAGAATCACTAAGGTTGGAAAGGACCTCTGAGATCATCAAGTCCAACCATCAACCTAACAACATGCTCATTACCTTTCCTGTAACTCTGCAAGATCTGGATAGATATGACAAACAAGTCACGAGTTTAGGTCTTCCAGAATGCAGCGGGAAAAAACACTTCAGAATTGAGCTACATGACTGGATCAACCTGCATAAAGTCAGGTAGCTACATGATATGGGGAAATGCATAGGACAGTGCATAGCTTGAAACCTTAGTATGTGGTGACAGATTATGGGAATTCCACAGCATAAATTCCCAGATACTATCTCACTGGCCAAGATGGCGTCTCTCGTGACTTTGCACAAACATGACTCACTTGACAGTCAGTATCTTACTCAAGAACCCTGGGCATCAGAGGACCTCAACGTATGTTATTTACCACTTTTTGCCTGCGGTTTTGTTTCTCTCCAGGTTCCTCCTGCTACTTCTGACCCCCTGGCATTCATTTCCTTTTCTGCCAAAGGCACCACAGTCAACTTAGCTGAGAGAAGATCACTGGCGATTCAGAATGTGGATAATGCTGTCTTCATCCAGACGGACAAACCCATCTACAAACCAGGGCAAAAAGGTGGCTGTGGAGTTTGAGTCAGCTAGTGAAATGGGAAACTGGGTGTAGTGGTGGGTCTAGCATGACAAAGACTCCCTCTTGTGGAAGAAAACACCATGAGCAATCCTTCAGTGTATAATCATCATCTGAGGTGGGGCTCATCAGAAGTCAGTGAAGAGTAGAACCGATTCAGAAAACTGCAACAAATGACTAGAGTTCATGTGTTTTTATTGAGTTAATTGCATTTACAGGATATTGAGTTCTGCCAGGTTTACCGAGGTCAGTCACATGCAGTGTCCTTAAAAATGTAGAAAATAATATGTTAAGCTTGGAATTAATAAAATTCATATAAAGTAATAATGTAATTTGCCTGGGCAAAATTTGTTTCAGTTATGTATTGAAAGTAACTTACCAATGCTAATGTGAATGATCCTTTTTGTTTTGTTTTCTTTTTTTTTTTCTTTTTTTTTGTCCTACCTCTTTTTCAGTGATGTTTCGTGTAGTTACTTTGGACAGTCAGTTCAGACCTGTTCAGGAGACAGTAAGTATAAGCGACAGTCAAGATTTTTTCAAGCGCCCTCTTGCGGTATCTGTTTGCTGAGACTTTGACTTAGAAATTGAATTAGAAGGGCCCAGGATACGCCTAATGATGTTTCTGGAAAACTGCTTTAACTCTTTAAGTTTATACCCGATCCCTTCCCTGACAAAGGGTCTGAAAAGACTTCTGGAAATCTCTCACAACATTCAGATTTTATAGTCACTTCAACTGCCCCACATATGTAGAAAGTGACTGGATGATTTTTCATAGAAAAGCTAAATTTAGGAACAGGTTATTCCCTTAAAATTATTTATATTTACTTACAGACTTTAGTTTCAAATTTTTTCCTTGATCCAGTCTTCTGTATCCAGAGAAAGCTGGTCACAGTCTTCTTCATGTTGTAGTATTTTTCAAGCTCCACAGTTGATTTCTTGGTGTTTTGATAATTTCTTTTTTTTTCTCTTTTTTTTTTTTCCCTCTTCCAGTATCCCAAAATCATCATTGAGGTAAGAGATGCAACACAACTTTAAAGCACAAGTTGCTTTGGAAAGGTTATGTATGCTTCATAATTTGCTATAGTGTCAATAGCTGAGGGAAACTCACACAAAGCAGACCGTCTGAAGCCAATGAATTTGAGGTTGACCAATACCAGTACCCAAGATCAACACTAGAGGAGAAGAAATTAGCAGAACTGGAGATGATACTCAAAGATGGCATAGGGTTGTTGCTATGTCTTTCATTAGGACTCAAACAGGAGTGTTCAGTATAGTCTTACTTTGATAGGACTACTGTAGGTGGGCTGATGAAATAGCCTTATTCTCATACAGGCATAAGAATAGTAACTTTCTGAAAGTCATGTTCTGCTGGGATATGTGCTAACAATGAATCAGTCTTGTACTACATTTCACTTCACTAGATCTCAAACACTTTCTAAAGCAGGCCAGCATAATATTCCTGTTCTACAGAGGGAGCTCAGTCAGAAAGACTTATGCTAGAAAAGCTTCAGGTAAGCAACCTGACTCGCAGTCCAACTCTTTCTGAACGATCTGAGATCATCTGGCAGTGTAACTGTCTTAAAGTTAAACATAAACTTAGACTTGTTTAATGCACAAATAGATCTGGAAAATTAATGGGAAGTCAGAGCACATGTCATCAGCCGAAATTCACATTCACACTGTTATGCACTTGGCCAACATGCCAGGATACAAAACTTAGAGGAAGGTGAGAAGACAAGAAACAGGGTGATAAAGGTTTTGGTGCACCTCTTTCTCCCAATCTCCAGGATCCAGAGCAAAACAAGATATTCCAGTGGTTGGAGGTAACATCTAAGCGTGGAATTGTCCAGCTCTCCTTTCCAATAATCCCTGAGCCTATTCTGGGAACCTACCACATCACTGTGGAAAAGAAGTCTGGTGAAAAACAGTACCAGTTCTTCACAGTGGAGGAATATGGTAAGCAATGGCTGTGAACTGACCTGCACCAGCAATGAGGCTAGGAGCTGCTAGTGCAGAGTTGAAGTGCTTTGAATTCTCCACCTCATGACTGAGAAAGAAAGACGTAGAGAGAGCTGGGTGGAGAAAGTGAAGGCAAAAAGAGAAAAAAGAAATTATGAGAAAGGCAGCATTTTCAAGAATTAAGAGTCTAATTCTTTACTAGGCTTAGCACAAAGTCAATGTGTGACTTTGAAATCCATATCCTATCACTCAGGCCATAGACTCTTCATCTGTTCTGAAGCAAAATAAATATGTCAGGCGTGTCATTTTGTGGAGGTCATCACTGTATGAGGAGCACTAGGCTAAAATATACAGTAGAAATCAGAGGATATTATCTATCAGATTAAATAACAGGTACCAGATTGTTGCTGACAGGTACCAGATTGTTCCTGGGAGAGGCTGGATATCCAGTGGAAGCTCAAGATTGAAAACAGTGGGCGATGGAGATGCCAAAGCCCTCATGTGATCTGCTTACTCTCTGGAATAAACCGTATCAAGGGAGTTGCTAAATTCATTTTGATTTTATAAGTTTTCTCACCTTTTAGTGGCAGGTTTTCCTTAGTAGTCCCCAGAGAAGGCTTGGGCAACTTCCAGTTACTTGTTTTCTTTTCTAAGGGTAATAAAGCACATTACTACTTATCTTCCAGAGCTTTTTCATACCTACCAGTCTCCTGTATACAGGTGCAGGAGAAAAAGGCCTTTTCCAGCTATGCTGTCATTATTGCTGGTGACCTGGGACAAAGGAAAACATGAAAGGAAAGAGTGACAGTGATCTATTTGATTTTACTATTTCACTTAATCTGTTGCCTTTCTCCTTCAATGGGGCTGGATTGCACAATAACTTCTTTTCTCCAGGGCTTAACTAGTTTGAGACATCAGCATTACTCCCACCTTTCTGTTGAAGAAAATATGTAGCAAATTAAAGTGATTTATCACAGTTCTTACTGTGGCTGTTATCATTATTAGTATGGTTATTATATTTTAAACGAGTTATTCATCTTACCACTACCGATTATTTTTTCTCTGACGATATCCTACAGCCAGTACCTTGGTAGACTTTTCTCTGAATCATTTCCTCTCCCTTGTTGGAGAAAATGCCTTTGTCAACTTTTTTTTTAATGTCTTACATACACACCTGCCTAGGGCATGCAACTGCTGATCATATATTCACATTGCCTTCTCAGTGCTGCCGAAATTTGAAGTGTCAACCAGAGTGCCAAAAATTATCTCTTTCTTTGATGAAGAAGTCAGGGTGAATGTTTGTGCTTCGTAAGTATCAGAGCTGAGACCGATAAATTTGTGAACAAGAAACACGGATAGAGGATGATGTGCCATGCTGGGAAGGAGGGACCCTGCTGCTGAATCTGAGTATGGGTTAGAGTCATTCCTTTTGCTATGACTTCCATGACATGAAATACAATAATTGTCCTCCCACTACACAGCAGAACTAGAACTGGGAGAATTGGTTTGTGTCAAACAGTTTGAAGATATCAAGCAGTACATACTAGCTAACTGTTGGGTTTTATTACTACAGAAAAGGAGAGAAATAGTACACGAGAGTCTGTCATTAAGACTGCTGGCTGTGACACTGTCAAAAGGCTGGGTAGCATGAGCCAAAGGGGTTTCTACAGTATGTTCTGCTTTGCCTAAGACACTAAAGAGAAAAAAACACGGTATGGGGAATGATATCTCAGCCCTAAGACCAGCACTACTTTCCAGAGTGGGACCTTGAAGAAAGACTACACCAAAACAATGGCTTTTAAAACTAAATATATTTGAAGCAAATTCTGCTGGAGGTAACTGGTCCTAATTTCGAACTGCTCTTTTCTCTGTGCTCTGAGCACTACTGAGGAGTTTAGAGTCTGCACTGCTCTGCAGTCTTTGCAGGTTTCATGCTAAGTCCACGTAATTGGGTTCTTGTTTCTCTTCCTCTCCTAGGTACACTTATGGCCAACTGGTGCAAGGGAATGCCCAAATCAATGTGTGTCAGCAGCGGTTTTATAGTCTACGATGTGAGCAAAAGCGGAAAGAAAACTGCAAAGCTGTCACTGGACCGGTATGATACAGAGCAAGACCCTTCTTCCCTGTAAACTTTACTACCCAACACGTAGCACAGTGTGTGATGGCCTCATTCATTTCCCGGGGAGCACCAGAGGGAGAATCCCAGAGGCACAATTTTTTTCCTCACTGTTTCACAGACAATGTTGAAAGACCATGAAGGTAGTTTTTACCAATAACCTTATTAGGACACTTAGGTTTTTCCTTCAGAAAGTCAGTAGGAGGGAGGGAAGCTTATGAAACTGTAAATTTGTGATCATTCCTAAAACATTGGAGTCATGTTCTTACCAAGTATAATTAGCAGATCTGTACTGTGAGTCTTTGGGGAAACTTAATGTTAAACTAATGATTAATTTCTCCACTAGATCAGACTCAAAGTGCTCTGGTAATAGAGCTCAGGCATCAGGCAAGACAGTTTTGAGAAGGGACATGAGCATAGAGAGGTCTAGGGGGAATGAGGAGAGAGGTTTCCAGGTGCAAGGGTAGGTGATGTTGAAGCAATGAGCTCAGAAGGGAGCCAGGAGTGAGAAGTGTAAGATCGGTAGGAACAGAGTGAGTAGAAAGTAGGAGCTGAAGATGTGAGCAGAGGCATGAAGCTCTTCAGAGACCCACTAACACAGATTCAGGAGCAATTTTCCAAACTTAGAGTGAAATAGGCTTTCCCTTTTGTGGTTCTTTTTCAGCTGGGGAGGGATGGCTGCCTCAACACTGTCATCCCCATCAAAACATTCCAGCTGTACCGCAGCTATGCCAGGACGTATACCAGACTCAATGTAGAAAGCATCGTCACTGAAAATGGCACAGGTAACACCAAGTGAAGATTGGGAGTAGCTGATTAAAGTTAATAGGTCGTACTTTCTGAAAGGACTCTCCTATGCAGTAAACAACCAACAATCACCATTTCCTTCATGTAGCTCTCCCTCCAGAGCATCACTGCTCCATACAGCTATTCAAAAGAAACAGTTTTCTGTCCATGCCAGATTTCCATTTCCTCCCATTTATACTGTGTGTGTCTCACAGGTATCCAGATGAAAGGCTACGACTACATTGCAGTCAACCAAGAAAATGACAGAATTTTGTTCAAGAATATGGATCTCTATTACAAGAGGGGAATTCCTTACTATGGTGAGGTGGGTACCTGAGATCATTTAGATCAAAAGTCCCTGTGGTCCAGCATGATGATTTCTGTGTTGTCCCATTTATGGCTGTCCCCTAACTGTGCTTGCAACTTCCTGTGATAATGTTGCATAACTGCTGCATGGTTCTCTTATTAATTACATTCGATGTTTCTAGAGAAAATAACAAAATCATATCATACTTTGAGTGTTAGGGTCTCTCTTCCACCATAGTTAGAGAACACCTAAAAGGTGGGTAAGTGAAAGGTCACATGATTGGGAAAGAAGAGCCTGCAAGAAACTACTTCAGCTACAGCTGTGGCTGAATTCAAGGTAGAATTTAGCTTGTGTTGCATCACACACTTCCAGGGATGTTTACTTAAAGCAGTATAAGTGTTGGAGCACATTCCACATTCTTACCAACCTGCACATGCAAGATAAACCCAGGCACAGAAAGGAGGAGGAGCCACACAGCAGCATCGTGATATGCAATGGGGACAGAGAGTATGCACAGATGCCCAGGAGCTGGACTGGTGCTACTGAGCTCCACAGGTTACTTGTGGCCATGAAGTCATCTGACTGCTTTGCGTTTGTTAATCAGTGCCCTCAAAAGAGTATGTGCTCTGGAGTCCCTTTGTTTCTGTTTGCTGAGGAAGGGAGAGCATGAAGGAAGAATTTAAACCATCATGTCTCACTCAGTAGTTTATAATTTTTGTGATTGTGCACTGAACTAATGGTCACTGAAGAGAAACAGAGGACTTTTCATTAAAAAAATCTTTTATACAAGTTCATGTAAGAAGAAAAAAGGACTTTGCTTTAAAAGAATTTTTAATATGAAATCATGTGTATAAACAGTTTCTTCTTCCTCTGTGACATACAGTTTGTCCTTGCAGTTTGTCTGCCACTGCTTGTCACAGAACTCATGCTCCTTCAAAATATTGAAGAGCATTTGCCTCTCAAATATGTTTCATTCTCAATTTGCACTCCCTGCAGTTGTCCTCAGTGCTTAAGTGAGGGTCCTCTGGTGAGCATTTTCTGTTCTTTTGGTTTTCTTTTTTTTTTTTTTTCTGAATCCCTTGGGTATTCTTTGTGTTTAGATCACTGTGATGAACATGGATGGCAAGCCTGTTGCTAATAGGACTGTCCAGCTGGAGCTCAATGAAGAATACCTGGCCAACTATACCACTGACAAGAATGGCACTGCTGCTTTTTCCATTGACACATCCAACTTCTTTGATCCCAATTTTAAGTTGAGAGTAAGTACATACTTCAGTCTAGTTCCTGAAAAAAAAATTCATTGGAGAGAGGGATTAAAAGCGGTCAGTGGGTACTGGCAAGATTGTTTCAGGGGAGGAAAGCAGGCCATCAATACACCAGCACCTGTAGCCTGTGTGAAACTAGTACAAGAAAACACCAGTGCCTACAAATTGGCAAATTGCACCCCAGGAGTGTCTGGGCTGCAGTGATCTTCAGCACCTCCCTACTTTTCCCTTCGCTCAGAAGCCTTTTCTGCAGCCATCTTCCTTCTCTTTATTCTGTGGAGTACCTTCTTCACAGGCTGCCCTGCTTTCCCCACCCAGCCTGGATGCACTCCAGCCTCTTTCCATGCTGCTGCATACTTCCCTAAATTTCTACTGACAGAGAGTCATGCCTGTTACCATCACCTGGTCTTCTCATGTTCTCACACCATTTTTGTAGTGTAATGGGAAGACCGGAAAAAAAAGAAGGCTGTTTGACAGAAATGTGATTCTAACTCACAATAAGTCCTAGCAGTTTGTACAACCTGTTGCAAGACTGAAAAACTTTGAAATAATCTCACTACTGCAATGTGCCATAGGTGTCTGGAAACATTAGGTGTCCAGAAGGTTTCCCTCTCTTCAGTGGTAAAACACAAATTTTTCATACCATCTCTTGCTCTTGGCTTAGACAGCCCCACAAAATCAGATTCCCAACAGAATATTTTAGAGGGAAGATACCTTTGCTTCTCATCTGCCTGCCATTTTTTTATTTTCCACTTTGTTGATTCCACATATATGACTCTTCTCCTTCATAGGCCAGGCAAGCACCAGATGACTGTGCAGACTTCTTCATGTGGAGAAATGACAATGAGCCCCAAGCCTTATTCTTTGTCCGACGTTTCTACTCAAAAACCAACAGCTTTGTGAAAATCGAGCCAATGAGGGAGAAACTCAGCTGCGGCCATCAGCAAACGACGAATGTTCACTATGTCCTGAACAGAGAGGGCTACAGAAATGCCAGCCACACAGACTTCTACTATGTGGTTAGTTCTACCTTCAAAAGCAAAACATCACTTTTCTTTCACCTTCTCTTGAAGACCATATAAAGTAGAAATTTCCATGCCAGAGAATGGTTCCAGATCACAGCTTGACTGGATGGCCTTTGAAGCCTCTCAAAACACTACTCAAAATCCATTATTTCATGTGGAAAGGGAGGAGATGCTTTTGATCCTGTCTCATAAGCTTTTTTCCTATGCCCAGGTGATGACAAAAGGAAAAATTATTCTCAGTGGCCAGAGGCAAGTCAGCATCGCTGGTGGTAAGTTCTAGGCCATATTACTACTGATACTTCAGAGCATTGTTCTGAGCACCACAGCATTAGTAAATTTTTTACGAAGGAATGCAAGCAGAGAACTTGAGTTAAATCAAGTACTAGTTCTTAAATCCCATAATCTGTCACCACTGACTGTATCATTTGTGTTTGCCGCAGAATCTAGCCAATCCCCCATATCACCATCAAATTGATCTTATTAGCTGAAAGGTGAAAACATCAAGGAATGTAACCTTCTTCTGTTCTATTTCTTGCCAAGTATTTGCAGTTTCACAGTTCTATGACATCCAAGTCTTTACTGCTTAGAAGATTAAATCTTTTTGAAGTTTGAAATAATAGGTGTCCCATTTGACAGGGATATTTAGTAGTTGACTCCTTGGAATTTAGTACAGTTTCAGAAGTGTCCAAATACCCAAAAAATGACAATGTTCAGCAAATTGAACTTTGTTCTTTCGTTGTTAAAAAAATTATTTTCTTGCAGAACCCGGTCTATTTCCAGTCTTCAGTCGGTGGCTTAAGTAAGCCTCACTCCACATATAGAACCTGTTGAGTATTTGCCATCTTTGGCCTTTCTCTGGGTATTCATGCACTATTGCTGCAAAGTCTAGGTTCCCCTATGGTTTAGAGAAAGGCATCCTGTTCATCAAAAGGTAGCTATGACACATGATTTTCCCTTCATGAAATCATCTTGAAACCACGTGGTTTCGCCATATTATTGGGAGCTAACACAAAGGTGTGTGAAAGTGTGTGACTCACCAAAATCTATGTGAAACCTTATTTTCCTGTCCCTGCTCTAATAGTTTTCATCCATGTAGATAAGAACTTAGTGTTTCGTAGTGTTAAGAGCTCTCCCTTAGCTCAGGAGACTGGCCTAACTCCTCTCGTGTAGGAGGTGCTGTGTTTAAGACCCAAAGGCAATGTTGTGCTCTTCTCATAGCAATCATGAACAGATTTCCCTGTCCCATATCTGCTCAGCTCAGGCCCCTCTCTGCAAAGCACCCTGCTCTCAGCATCTTCCAGTTTGTATTTGTTGTCTTGCTGACATGACCAAACCAAACTTCTTAGTTTTCAAACGTGCTGGTAGGTTATGGATAAATACATTGTCCTTCAAGCAAAGCTGAGGTTTGTCTAATTTCATTTGTTGGCTTCTTCTCACCTGTTCCATGTTACTTCCACAGCTCCAAGAGGTATGTTCTCCATCACACTGACTGTCACTGAGAAGTTTTCCCCCAGCAACAGGCTGTTGCTGTACACGGTGCATCCTCATGGGGAGATAGTGGCTGACAGCTCATGGATACACAGCGATGTATGCTTCAAAAACAAGGTGAAAACCTATGATTTCTTATTAAGGATCGTATCAGCTGGTTCTTTGCTAAGGGAACAGTTAGGAAATGACTTCATTAAGACCCCTATGCTCACAATAGCCTTTAGGAATGGAAAAGGTACAGATTTGCCTGGAAACATGAGGACTGATCCCTGAAATTGATGCATATGCTCAAACTAAGTTCTTAATGGAGTGTGGAAAGGGAAGTGACTAGACAATTATAGAGGTTGTGGATTTTTATAGAAGAGGGATTCAGAAGGGCCATCTAGCAGTAGAAGCTTTGCCCCACAGAGAACAGAGCAAGTGCTGGTGAAGGGTGAGATTTAGATCTTGTTCCAAGCTGATTCTTCTAACTGTTGTGTGCTTGTCTTGGATCTATTGATTTCCAGGTCCAGCTCAAGTTCTCTGAGCAGCAGGGTCTCCCAGGCTCCAAAGTCAGTCTTCACCTTGAAGCTGCTACCAACTCCTACTGTGCCCTGCGAGCTGTAGATCAGAGCATCCTTCTTCTTCAGCCTGAGCAAGAGTTAACTGCTGAGAGTGTAAGACACATCCCCAGCCCCTCCTTTTGACCTAGGGATATCCAGAATGACATTCCAATTTACACCTGTGATCTCTCTGTTGCTGACCATGGTTTTATTTTTCCCTTGGAAGCAGACATCTCAGTGATTAAAGAAAGATCTATGGCAGTTGTTCACTTCAAAGCCAGAAATTAATACAGAAACATTTACCTTTGGAAAGCATGGTAGTGTAAGCATGTCCTAAGAATAGACCTAATGTAAATCCTTGAAAGCATAATGATTATGTCAAAATTACATTATATGACACAAATAGGCCTTGGGCCCAGAACAAAATCTGTAGATGTCAGCTAGTATCTTGCTGGACTCCAGCCTCCTCTCTGCATAACTCAGGAGTGTGTCTCTGTGCTTTTTGCTCAAGTTCACTCCACAAACCCATTGCAGCTCAGAAGGGGGAGAAGGGAGGGGTAGAGTCGAGTCCTTCTTGTCTATCACCAGCTGAATTGCTTATTCATCTCTAGATAGGCATCACTAGGCAAACCCACGGCAATCTGCGAGATTGCTCAGGGGCCACTATAAGCTTTGAATATATGTGATTTTGCAGCTGGCTGGGACACCCTTGTGTTTGCACTAGTTGTTCTCACCTCCCAGGTATACTACCAACTTCGTGTGAGTGATTTATATGGCTACTACTACAATGGGATTAACCTGGAAGATGACAAGCCAGAGGAATGTACTCCAGTCAAAACCATCTTTTTTGATGGCCTATACTATGAACCTGTGAATGTCAGTCATGATGGTGATGTCTACAGGATTTTCAGGGTATGTGCTCTGTGTGGTTCTTAAAGTGGGAGGTATTCCAGAAGAGTTCATGCACATTAGCATTAAATTTTGCAGGTGGTGGTTCATACTGCTAAGAGAAGGTAGTGACATGAGTAATTCTTTTACATTCAGGATATGGGCCTGAAGGTTTTTACCAACTCTGTGCTACGGAAGCCAATTCTGTGCAACGATAAAAAATCAGATTTGGAAGACTACCCTATCTATTTTGACCATGGTGTCAGCCATGCCAGTGGCTATGGCACAGGTAAGAGAAGGTTCATACTGTACCTCCTGGCTGAGTCTGCCTAGTCTTCAAAATTGTTGCCTGTGTGAAATAACCGCTAGCATGCTGAGGTTGGGGTGTTGTGTTTTTTTTTTTCCGTGTGTGTGTGTGTGTGTACAACTATGTGTCCCAATTTGCTTCAAGTGATCTCTTTCTGACATTCCTTGCCATAGAGTCATTTTGGTCTTACTTAAGTACAGGAACCGTATAGAAGGAACACGGAATACTGGCATGGTACTTATTTCATAAACTGATAGTAATTTCTCAGGGTTTTTCAGATCTGAGTCTTTCTTCAAATCACAATTAAATGATTACACAATATTTAAAAGGAAATGCCAATGCAGGAAAACAATGGTAATTGCCAGTATTAGGAATTCATAGCACATAGTCTCCAAAACACTATATAGATCAGCAAGAGTCATGATTATATGATTATGGAATCATAGCATTGTTTGGGTCAGAAGGGACATCAAAGATCATCTAGTTCCAACCGCCCTGCCATGGGCAGGGACACCTTCCACTAGACCATGTTGTCCTAAGCCCCATCCAACCTGACCTTGAACACTTCCAGGGATGGGGCATCCACAGCTTCTCTGGAAAAGCTGTTCCATTGTCTCAACATCTGCACAGTAAATAATTTCTTCCTAATATATAACCTAAATCTACCCATCTTCAGCTTAAGGTCATTACTCCTTGTCCTGTCACTACTTGCCCTTGCCAACAGTGCCCCTACAGCTTTCTTGCAAGCTCTCTTTAAGTACTGGAAGGCCGCAATAAAGTCTCACCAGAACCTTCTCTTCTTCCCCACTCTCTCATCCTGTCTTCATTGAAGAGGTGCTCCAACTCTCTGATCATCTGTGTGGCCCTCCTCTGGACTAACTCCAACAGCTCCATGTTTTTCGTGCACTGGGGACTCCAGAGCTGGACTGCAGGTGTGGTCTCAGCAGAGCAGAGTAGAGGCGGAGAATCACCTTTCTCAACCTGCTTTTTTTGATGCAACCCAGGATATAGTTGGCTTTCTGGGCTGCAAGCATACATTACCAGGTCATGTTGAGCTTTTCATCAATCAGCACCCCCAAGTCCTTATTCTCAGGGCTGCTCTCAATCCATTCTCTGCGCAGCCTGTAGTTGTGCTTAGGATTGCCCAAACTCATGTGCAGGACCTTACACTTGGCCTTGTTGAAATTCATGCAGTTCGCATGGGCCCTTGTCTCAAGCCTGCAGAAATCCCTCTGGATGCCTTCCCTTCCCTCCAGTGTATCAACTGCACCACACGGCTTGGTGTCATCAAACTTGCTGAGGGTGCACTCGATCCCACCATCCATGTTGCCGACAAAGATGTTAAACAGCGCCAGTCCCAGTACCAAACCCTGAGGAACACCACTCATCACTGGTCTCCACTTGGACATCAAGCTGTGGACCAGAATTCTTTGAGAACCATCCAGCCAATTCCTTTTCCACCAAGTGATCCACCCACCAAATCCATGTCTCTCCAATTTAGAGAGATACATATCTTGAATATGATGCATAGTGGCTTAGCAACTTCATCCATCAGGTCTCCCAGGACCTGCAGATGCATTTCATCAGGCCCCTATGACCTGTGCACCTTCAGGGTCCTTAGACATTCTCAAACCTGATAGTCTCCTACAACAGGCGATTCTTCATTCTCCTAGTCCCTGCCTTTGCCTTCTGCGACTTGGACGGTGTGGCTAAAGAACTAGTTGGTGAAGACTGCAGCAAAAAAAAAATTATTGAGTACTTCAGCCTTCTCCATATCCTGGGTAAATAGGTCTCCCGTTTCCCTCTGAAGAGGGCCCATATTTTCCCTAGTTGTCTTCTTATCACTGACATACCTACAGAAGCTTTTATTGTTGCCCTTAATGTCACTGGCCAGATTTAATTCCACCAGGGCTTAAGCCTTCCTAACCTGATCCCTAACTGCTTGGACAATTTCTCTGTGTTCCTCCCAGACTACCTGCCCTTGCTTCCACTCTCTGTAGGCTTCTTTTTTGGCTGGGCCTCCTGGCTTTTTGCCTGACTTCATCTTTGTTGGGATGCATCGCTCCTGAGCTTGGAGGAGGTGATCCTTGAATACCAACCAGCTTTCCTGGGCCCCTCTTCCCTCCAGGGCTTTGTCCCATGGTACTCTACCAAGCAAAGAAATAGAAGAGGTTCTCCAGGAGGTTTTGGAATCTCCATTGCTACAGGTTTTCAAAATTGAGCTGGACAGCCAATTTTTGCTTGAGCAAAACGATCTGACTTTGAAGTTAATCCTACTTCAAGGAGATTGGACTAGAGAATTCCAGGGGTTCATCCCAACCTAGATTTTTTTCAGTGGTTCTGTGATTCTATGATTCCAAGTTCAGCAAAATAAGAAAGTATTGTAATTTACATTATATGGCTGGGAAATCTGAGGTACCTCCATGTTAAATGAGTTGTTGGACATTACAAGGGAGTCCATGGCAAAACAGGAAAGAGGACCTTGAGTCCTTATATCAGACCTGTAATTTGATTATGTGAATAAAAGTCGTTTTCCAGTGGACTGGATATTCAGCTCCAGTTTTAACTACTAAACAGGGTAAAAATGATTGAGTTCTTAGGGAGGTTTGTAAACCATTATAAGCTTTGGTGACAATACTGGCTGCTCTTGCCCATTTGCAAATCATTGCTAGCAAGAGAGGACAGGGAACATGGCTTTCTAACTGGATGATGAGACCTTTCAGTATGAAACAAAGAGAAATAACTAAATTTTCTAGCATTTTCCCATGGGAAAAGAGGATAAAAAATTGTTTCTTCCCATACCTATATTGGAATTTTCCTTTTTTCTGGGAAAATAATGGAAAAATACTCAAAGAGAATATTTCATGTTCATTTATGGTGTTGAGCATGTCTGACAGCAGCTCAGATATGTCTGACCTGACTTCTGTGATATAATACTTCAACCATACACAATCTTCTAGATGAGTCAAGGATTGCTGCTGGGGGTGTAGTTAACACTGTTCGGAAATTCTTTCCCGAGACCTGGATTTGGGATCTGGTTCATACTGAGTGAGTATTTTTGTTTTCAGTTCTTCCCTCTCATGTGGATTTTTGAGTTGATGCATGTTGCTGAAATGAATTTTGAGAAGAAGTCATGGAATATTTGTCTGCTTTGTAGATGTGGGTCTCCTTTTCCCATCTTGCTCAATGAACATCAATGTCCCAGCCTCACTGTTGTTGCCCACTCTACACTGCACTGGTGCAGCCTCACCTTGAGTACTGCGAGCAGTTTTGGGCACCACAGTACAAGACAGACATAAAGCTATTGGAGAGTGTCCAAAGGAGGGCAACTAAGATGGTGAAGGGTCTAGATGGGAAGACGTATGAAGAGAGGCTGAGGTCCATGGGTTTGTTCAGTCTAGAGAAGAGAAGGCTGAGTGACCTCATCGTGGCCTACGGCATTCTCACGAGGGGGAGCGAGGGGACGGGTGGTAATCTCCTCTCTCTGGTGACCAGTAACAGAACCCGAGGGAACGGCATGAAGCTGTGTCAGGGGAGGTAAAGGTTAGATATCAGGAAAAGGTTGTTCACGGAGAGGGTAATGGGGCACTGGAACAGGCTCCCCAGGGAAGTGGTCACAGCACTGAGCTTCACTGAGTTCCAGAAGTGTCTGGACGACGCTCTCAATCATATGCTCTGATTGGGCTGGTCGTGTGTGGAGCCAGGAGTTGGACTTGATGATCCTTAAGGATCCCTTCCAACTCAGGATATTCTATATTCTATGATTCTATATCAAAACTATGTGAACAGCCGACGACATCTGCTCTGTCCTCTGCCTCCATTCTTCTCATGGGGAGAAAGATTTAGGGCTAAGAGTAAAATAAGAGCATTTGTTTAGGAGGGAGCCAGAGCAAAAATTGTTATTTCTCATCATATTTTTAATTCAGCAGCAGAGAAGTCAGGTTATTTTGTTTTTCTTTGCAGGCTATCATAGCATCTGCTATAAGAGTATTGCCATCCTAACTGCATCCAGGGGCTGCTCTAGAACATTAATCTAAATTTATTGATTCTAATCTGTACATATGGGCATTATGGTATTTAAACAAATGTTGTTTCTAAATTAAGAAAGTTGAGTATTCTTCCAAGTGCTTTTTAACATTCAGTTTACCAGCACCTTAATCGTTACTTTTTTCTTACAGTTTTCTAATATTTTTTAAATATTGAGAGGTATCTTACAGAAAGTGAGATGAAAACAGAAGTACTAACTCAATTAGGGAGCCTGTTCTACAATTTGGATTAAAAATGCCAAAGATAATTTCTCATTCTCTTTTTCTTATTTTCCTCAGTTCCACGGGAGAGGTCAATGTCTTTTACACTATTCCTGACACCATTACAGAATGGAAAACCAGCGCTTTCTGTGTGCAGGATAATGATGGGTTTGGCATCTCCTCACTTGTTTCACTGACAGCATTCCAACCATTCTTTGTGGATCTCACCTTGCCATACTCTGTCATTCGAGGGGAAAAATTTCATTTAATAGCCAATGTCTTCAATTACCTCAACAAATGCATCCAGGTACATTCAGTTCCCTTTTACTTTTTTACATTTCTTTTACTTTTACACACCTGTCTATTTCCCAGATATCCCAGCATTCTCCTACATAATGCATCAGAAATGTCGTAATGAGTGTTTAACTTATGCTGGACATTCCTCTCTCACCCTCTCTCCCTGGACTCATCCCTGTGTCATAAGATTAGAAAAATGTGGCTGATGATCACTGTGGCTGATCCACAGAAGAACCTGCTCCTTGTTCCTAAATAATTTAGTTCTTCTTTTTGAACATGAAAGAGGAACTTAGGTAGAGGATATGGATACTGTGCTGTGCAAAACACAAGACATACTGATTATGTTGTATGTAGCTGTAAGTCCTAAGAAGACTTGACTAATGAGCACAGACAAGATATACTTATGTCATGGTTTACTTCTGTCAAAAACAGAAACTAAGAGAGGGCTTAAGAGAGACAGATTTGCCACTTCCTTTGAGAAATGCCCCATCCGTCAGTCCTGGTACCATGCCACAGATTCAGATGACAAATACACTCTCCAGCAAGTCTCCCTTGTCTGCAAACTAACTTTAGGGGCAGCCTACTTCATTTGTAATCTTGCTCCTTTCTTTGTCTCAGATCAGTGCCACACTGGCAAAGTCAAGTGACTACAAGGCAGAAATCCTTTCACCAGGGGGCAACACAGCAAGAGTGTGTGCCAATGAAAGAAGAATGTATACTTGGGCTGTTAGCCCCCTTAAACTTGGTAAGATTGTCTTTTCATCACCTTGACATATCCCTGTTTCATCTTTCTATCACTGTCACTCCCACCCTTTGATGCAGCATCAATAAACCACAGGCAGGAATTTCTGGACAGTTCCATTAATTGCTCTACAAATTTAATATTGACGGCTACTAAAGTTCCTTTAGATACACAAATGAGCAGTGAACTCTTCTGGTGTTTTATCTCTTCTGATCTTTGTCTATCCATTTCCTGACAATTTTAGGAAGAACTCTTCACTGCATTATGTATGAAATATTGGCAGGATTTCATGTGCCTATGATTTTTGAGCGGACAGTTTCATATGTAAACTGCTGTATTCAGTAAGAATAGATCTTGCTAATAATTTTGGACTGGTTTCTCAACAGGCAAAGAGGACATTGCTCCTCCATGATTTTACAGTTGTGTTAATTCACACTGCCTTTAAGTCAACAATGTCTTTACAATGGTTTGCATGTGTAAGTGCCCCAAAAGTTGAAATACAAAAAAATTTTAATTAGCAAAGACTCGTCTCAAAATGAACCACAGATGGAACTTTTCATTAAAAGATTCTTCCTAAAACCCTATAGATTGATTTCCTTCAAACTCAGTGAGAAAGATGTTTGAGATATATGAAGAGTTTTAGATATATGAAAAATGGATATACAGTGAAATAATACTGCAAGGCTGAAAAAAAATAAAGCTGCTGTCTCTCACAGATAATTCTGATGATAATGCATTTAGTTCCAAGTAAAAAACTCTTTTGGATTTCCAGTTTGCTTGCAGGGGTGATTAGTTCCTGTAAAGCTTCCCACTTCAGGGTTGCTCTTCAGTGCTGCGACAGCACTAAGGCTGCTCCTCGGTGTTGTCCCTCAGTTAACAAATTCCATCTGAAGGAAAGAGGTGGCAGAGCTCTAACTATTGCAACAGTGCCCTAGGCCACAAAAAACTCAGCACGAGGCTAAAAAGAGGTGGAAATCAGTAGTGAGCAAAATTTTTTGGCAAGGATCACCTCTATTTCATTTTTCATGCTAATGCCCCAGACAACCACTCCTTGCAGACAGGCATGGAGCCTTCGTGAAATGTGTTTCTACTGAGCTGCCTTCAGAGAGAATACATTTCTCAGCAGTCCATCAACCTGGAAGAGGCAGTGAAAATCAGGGGGAACCATAGTCATTGAAGATAACTTTCCTTTCTTGGGCTGATGGGTGGCTTTCCAGGTGAAGTGAAATTCACAGTTACGGCTGAGGCTAAACTGAATACCAGAGGTACTGGAAACAGCACATTCCCAGAAGAAGAAACGATTCACAGGGACACCCTGATTCAAACTCTGCTTGTTGAGGTATGGTAGGAAATCCTCATTTACTTTCTGCTTTGTGGAATCTGCAATTCCTATATCTGTGGATTAGAAGTGTGAGGAGTCAAGACAGCTGACACAAATGGAGCTCTGTACAGAAGGCTTCTCCATGTGAAAATGGGAGTGTAAATTACAATGATCCATCACATACACTGTCCTTCTGTCACTGTCTGCTTCCTGAGACCATGAGCCTACATGCCCTGACAATCCATGGATGCCAGTAGAGATGTATATAATGGGATGAGGTTCAATGTGACGAAGTGCCGGGTCCTGCACTTTGGCTACAACAACCCCAGGCAGCGCTACAAGCTGGGGGCAGGGTGACTGGAAAGCTGTGCGGAGGAAAAGGACCTGGGGGGTGTTGGTCGACTCTCTCCTGGACATTAGCCAGCAGTGTGCCCAGGTAGCCAAGAAGGCCAAGAGCATCCTGGCCTGTATCAGGAATAGTGTGGCCAACAGGAGCAGGGAGGTGATTGTCCCCCTGTACTCAGCCCTGGTGAGGCCACACCTGAAGTACGGTGTCCAGTTTTGGGCCTCTCACTACAAGAAAGACATCAAGGCCCTGCAGCGTGTTTAGAGAAGGGCAATGAAGCTGGTGAAGGGTCTGGAGCACAAGTCTTATGAGGAAAGGCTGAGGGAACTGGGACTGTTTAGTCTAGAGAAGGGGAGGCTGAGGGGAGACCTTATTGCCCTCTACAACTACCTGAAAGGAAGTTGTGGTGAGCTGTGGGTCAGCCTCTTCTCGCAGATAACTAGCGACAGGACAAGAGGGAACGGCCACAAGTTGCACCAGGGGAGGTTTAGGTTGGAGATTAGGAGAAATTTCTTCTCGAAAGGGTGATCCGGCATTGGAACGGGTTGCCCAGGGAGATGGTGGAGTCACCGTCCCTAGGGATGTTTAAAGAAAGGTTGGATGTGGTATTTAGGGACATGGTTTAGTGGGTAATAGGTGGTAGGGGGACAGTTGGACTAGATGATCCTTGAGATCTCTTCCAACCTTAATGATTCTATGTAGCCAGAAGGACGGAGACTCCATGCCTTAATTGTGAGTACCTTTAGCTTGTGTCTCTAATACCGGGTAGTTGAGCGGAGGGCAGATCTAAAATGAAGAAGATTTAACTTGAGCATCATAAAGCAGAAGCCACATAGGATTAGTCAGACAGAATCCTCTCAGGGTCTGGAAAAGCCTGTTTTATAACAGGTCTCTAAGAAAGAAGGTGCTCTGGACAGGGTGAGGGGTAAAAGGCCGAGGGAGCCATGGACCAAAGGAGATTCTAGTGGAGATAGGGCAGGACTGGGTACAAGGAGTGCACTGTCTGGATGGCTACATCCTGACAGACTGTTTTACACAGATAACTTGCTCACATTTTCATGATGTTGTTCTACACTTTTCTTCCTCTTCTTGACCACTTCCCTGCAATCAAACAGCCTGAAGGTATTAAAAAAGAATTGACTTGGAGCTCTCTCGTCTGTACCAAAGGTAATTCAAGTTTGTTCGTTTATTCATTCATTCATTCCAGGGAGTTAGGGGACCTTCTTCATTGTCTTGTAGGTTTTGTCCTAGAAAACCAGAGACCCTTTCTGGGAAGGAAACAGGGTCTCAGGGTGAAGGTGCTTGGATACAATTCCAGATTTTCAGATATAACTTTGACTAACTCTGCAGCAGTTTCTATACCCAGACCCAGTCACTGCAGTAATGCTTATAAAGTGAGGACTTCTGAAAAAAATAATAATTAACAGTTCTTGGTTTTACACTTTCTCTTCAGGCATAAAGATTTCTGAACCAGTCTCTCTCAGCCTGCCAAAAAACGTAGTGAAAGGATCAGCCAGAGCTTATTTTTCTGTCATAGGTAAGTTTAGCACTTCGATTAAAACAAAAGTAAATCTCATTTCTCTTGTGCTGCACCCCATGTATACATATGGAAAAAGTGGAGGAGATAATTAATCTTGATTTTTAGAAGTAATGTTTCCTACTTTGCAAAATGTCAGTGGAAGACAAAAGTTGTTCAGAATTATTTTGTATTCCATCAAAAGAAGACAAAATAATAAAATTATTTCAACTTCTATTAAATTTCAGATTATACTGAGCTAGCATATCCTCTTCTGTATAGTAAAACATTTAATTCAGTTGAAAAGTAAGATAACGTAAACTTCTTTGAAAAAAATATTTTTATTTCTTGGAAAGAAATAAAAACTTCGCTGACTGCATAATTTCAAATTTATGCTTTTGCTTAATTAAAAACATTTATCAGTTTGTAAGTTCCCACAGTAGAAGACTTTCAGGTCCAAACCAACTTTTACTCTTAAATCAATTATAAAATAATTCTTAATATTGAGAATTCTCTTCAGTGAAAATTTTTTGAGATTCTGAACACAGATTGCTTTCTAAACACAGTTTTGAATGGCAGGGTCAGTTTGAACAGTGCTGATACTGTACAATACAGCCTCTGTAGCTCATCCACACCCCACACCTCATTCTCACATGTACACACCAAACAGGAAGCAGGTTGTAAAGGGCAGGGAGGACTAACTCTTCTAAGCTTACCTGTTTCTTCTTACCTGTTTCTCAGAACCCATGCCAACCAGCACTGGTGCTCATTTTTTTTCCCAAATTCTCAGTTTCCCCAGGTGTCCAGCATTAAAATTAAATTAAAACTAAAATTAAAATTAAAGCAATAATAAAAATAAAGGCATTTCAGCCTTTCTTCTAAGCTGTGTCTTTGGTTAATGTGGTCACTTTATATTGGTTATTGTCCCTGGATTCATAATAAGGTAATATAAAGCAACTTATAATGCTGTGTAATAAAAACATGTTTGAACTCAACTGACTCTTTCTCTCTGTCATTCTCCAGGAGACATTTTGGGTACAGCCCTTAGGAACATGGAGAACCTCCTCCATATGCCTTATGGCTGTGGAGAGCAGAACATGGCCTTGTTCACACCCAACATCTATGCCCTGGATTATCTGAATAAGACTGGGCAGCTGACTGAAGAGATTAGAGTCAAGGGTGCTGGATATTTATCCACAGGTGAGAGGTTTTGAGATTCTTCTATCTAATATTGTGATTGTATGTATTGAATTCTAAAGCTTTACATGGTGAACAGTTTTTTGCATAGAGGCAGACAATGACAGGACTGCAAAAAAGCATTTTGTACTTCAAGGAGCAAAAGCAGCTAGACTTCAAAGTGGCTGATATTATTCACCAAACATACATTACTTAATATTTAATCAAAAAATCTTACTGCTTCAGTTGAACAAACACAAAAAATAGTCCTTTTCTTTGATTAGAAAATAAGTCTTTTTTATTATGTTTTCAGGGTACCAAAAACAGCTATCATACAAACACCGGGATGGATCCTACAGCTCCTTTGGGACACAAGATAGGGAAGGAAACGTATGGTAAGCGATGACACTTTCTATTTCCCTATCACAGGACCTTTAATCTTTGAAAAATGATCAAAATATTAAGTGATTCTTATTTTTAATAGACTAAAAGGACATAGCTCAATTAGTTTGAATCCCCTAGTAAATGACAGCTTAATAAACTGGTGATAGTTGAACAAAAAGATGATTGGGGTCTGGAGTACATAATGTTCAAGGGGAGCCTGAAGGAATTGTGTTTGTTCACAGATAGAAGAGGAGGCTAATGGGAAACCTAGGTAAAGTTTTCTGCTGTCTAGATGGGGATTGTAGAAAAGACAGTCAAACTCTTGTCAGAGATGCACAGAGTAAAGAAAAGAGTTTGTCCTTAGTAAAATTGCAACAGAGAAGACTCCAACTGGGTAGAAGGAAAAAAAACTTCCCCAGGAGAAGGATGCAGCACTGATATGTGTGCCCAGGGAGGATGTGGATATCTCTATCCCTGCAGATTTTCACAACATGATAGAAAAAGAGACTGAGAAACCTGAATGAGCTTTGAAGTTGGCCTCAGTTTAAGCAGGACTTGAGACTTCCAGAGGTTACTTCCCACCTAGTTTATTTCACAATTTTATTAATTAAGATTAGAAATTACTATTAACAGTCCCCAAGCTCTATGTCTATACTTTACCCCTGCTCTGAAAGAATGGTTTCAGCACAGTAATGGGGAAACCTCAGGTCACCTTTTAATATCAGGTTTATATCTTATTTATTTAAAATTTACAGTGCACTTGGTCCTTTTACCTCAGACATTATAGAGTTCAATTTATGTCATTTTTCTATGCATATCCAGTGGCTGGTAAACCTTATTTGTCTTGTTCACACCTCACCTGCTTTCTGTTTCTGGTCTACCTGCAGGCTCACTGCCTTTGTGTACAAGTCATTTGAACAAGCCAGACACTATGTCTACATTGACGACAATGCCCAGTCTCAAACTTTGATCTGGCTGGCAAGCAAGCAGAAGTCAGACGGCTGCTTTGAAAACGCTGGGTCACATTTCAATAATGCGTTGAAGGTAACTGAGACAAGTATAGTCTCAAACTTCCAGTCCTCACATTGGGATTGATTTGAATAATTTCTGCTAGATACAATTTTATCATTACACACTTACTAGTATGGTTCTCTTCTGTCTCTCATATAAAAGAAGGACATGATTCTTTTGTCTGCTATTGATGATGATGGTGAAACAAGTAGAAGTTTGTGAGTCAGAAGTCTCAAGTTTTATTTTACACCACTGCATTATGTGTTCAGCTACAGGCTATAATGTGATTTAGTGCATATGTGCAAAAGCTAAAAAAATGCATGAATTAATTTTTGCTTTATCCTGAATTAATTTGATCTTTTTTGTTCCTGTGCACACAGGAAGACAGAAGTTACTTCTGATCTCAAATCTAACTGGTACCTGAACTATGAATTAATTAATATTGTTTTTCTTTCTAGGACATCTTTACTAACCTGTACTTTGCTTGTTTTTTCTTCAGGGTGGACAAGAAGGTGAGTACTCACTCACAGCCTATGTTGTGGCAGCATTGCTGGAGGCTGGACACTCTGCTATGGTAGGTACTTGATGATGCGATGAACTATTAGCCCAGTCAGCCAGTTGTCAAGCAGTGCACAAGTCTTTAACAAAGTGGTAAATCAGATTGTAGCACAGGAAGGTCAGCTGAGGAAATCTGTTCCTAGAAGTCTGCAGTTGCTATAAGTATTTGATGAGTGTTACAAATCAGTTATGTATCCATTTCCTTTGGATTAATTTGAAAAAAAATCCTGAGGAATCCAGTTGTGTTAACCAATGGGAATCTATGTATGTGCAAAATCCATCCAGGGTCCAGTTTGGAATTGCACTGAATTTGCCCAGTCCAAAGTCCAAACTATCCAGATCTTCAGTCCTACAGACTATCTCTATGCATTTAGCTCCAAGCTGTGTTTCCATTTCCCTATGTCATTCCTAATAATGAAACAATGAACTGTTGATTTGAATATTTGCTAGGCAAGAGGTAAAGAGAACAAAGTTCAGTTCTCTGTGATACCCTTTCTGCATAACCTTGAGACCCTGTTTTTTTTCCTGATTTTTTTGATCTTTATAAAATGGCAAAGATAAGAATTGTTCCAAATCTGACAAATATGATCTAGGCATGCTGAGTTTTGCGGGTTCCTCGGGTATTCAGGTGTGGGTCATCATTTAAGTACCCAAGGCAAGCAGGATAAAAACATTGTGCAGAATCAAATAGTTCTTCAGCAACATGAATTTAGTTTCCAGTATCTTCATAAGAAGATCCCAAACCTGGTGCCACATCTGCATAGACAGATATTAAGCTGCATAGACAGGACATCGTTAGTAGTGTGCTGGTGATGTCTGAGCTGAGAGAAGTAGAGTAAAGCTAAAGGTGCTGAAGAGTTGTCTTGATAGCTATAGCCAGCAAATGAATAGTAACATCCATCTGAGAAAACCTGCTTCATCATGAGGTATCAACACACTTTACATAGTTCTGCAAAAATGATCCACATTTTAGAGCTAAAGCTCTAAAGGGACAAAGGATTCACCTGCATAAGGTCATCTTGCAAGTCAGGAAAAGAACCAGTGTTCTGTTAGTCTAGTCGTGTTGCCTCTAAACAAATGCAGAAAGAGGCAGAACCACTGGAAAGGCATTTTTTACAGGATACACACTGTAGGCCCTTAAACATGTCATAGATCATGTATATTGATCCATGAAGGATCAGTGATGGTTGCTTAAGCAGTGATGGAAGTATTTAAAGAGGAGCTGAGACACAAATCTTGACAACCCTACTGTGTTTTGCAATACTAGCATCCTGTCATTCAGAGAGGCATGACCTGTTTGGAGACAGCATTTGGCAATGGAGTACACAACCTGTATAACCAGGCCCTCTTTGCCTATGCTTATGGCTTAGCTGGCAAAGAGAAAAGATGCCAGTTCTTCCTTGAGAAGCTGGACAAGACAGCTACCAGAGATGGTAAGTGCAGTATGGCCATGGTACAGTCATTATAGCTGATGGAATGGCCTGTGGTATGATCTAAGCTATTTTAGTGTATATTTTCTCATTCGTGCTGCTCCCTTCCCATTTCATGCCTGCCATATTTCTGAATTTAACTCTATGAACTATGTCTGTCTCTTTCGGCTTCACATAAGATTGAACTGTGACCTGATTTTCTTGGAATTATGAGATAATTTAGGTGGGGAGAGACACCTGGAAGTCTCAGTCCAAGGCAGTAGAAGATTGTACCTAGTTTCCTCATTACCCTTCTCTTCTACACACTGAACAAACCCAGTTCTCTTGACTATGTCATGTGCTGAGGTCCGTGATTGCCTTAGAATACTTCTGCTCCACTGCCATCACTATAATCCCTCTTTGATTTAACAGCCCCCTTTTATTAATTCCCTTTCCAACCCTTCCTGTTTTCTTTTCCATGATGGAACTAAAACTTAGCCAGTTCAGGACACTGAGGTGTGAAAAAACTTATGTGTAAAGGCAAAGAAGGTACATAGTATGCTTATCTCCCACATGATACTATAATGAATTAACCAGCAGGTAATTTTTCCATGCTTTTTACACTTTTCTGTATTCAGGTGGTTCAGTTCATTGGCAGAGAGAAAATAGGCCACCATCAGAACATTTCCCTGTCTTCTATTCCCGTGCCCCTTCTGCTGAGATTGAAATGACCAGCTATGTGCTCCTGGCTTTACTCAACAAAGACAAACTCACTCCAGAAGACTTATCTTACTCTTCTCGCATTGTGCACTGGCTTGTCAGACAACAGAACCCATATGGCGGTTTCTCCTCCAGCCAGGTAACAACTGCATATGGTAAAAAGTACGCTTCTGGGAGCATCCCAGCCTGCAAGCTGGATCTCATTAGTATGGTATATCTTCCTAATTGCATACTCATTTGAATAATATATGATAAATGGTTCTTACACAAGTCCCCTTGTCAGGGCACATCATGCTCTTCATAGGCAGCTTCATACGTATTTCAGTTTTAGGAAATGGGAATTCACCTGAGTTTCAAGTTCACAGTAGACAGCAGTCACTGTTGACACCGCATTATCCCAGGTTTTCTGGAATAATTCAAATCTACTTCCCCAGAACTTGTTTCTTTTCTCCTTAGCACATAGGAGCTGTGCTAATCTCAGGCATGATCTTCAGCTGGGTATCTCTCTAATTAGGGATCATGTTGTTCTTTTCAGGACACTGTTGTTGCTCTCCAAGCTTTAGCCCGGTATGGATACCTCACCTTCTCTAAAAATAGTCTTAACACAGTCAAGGTCAGCTTCATGGGGTCCCCCAGTAAGACTTTCCAGGTGAATGACAAGAACCGCTTCTTACTGCAGCAAGCTTCCTTACGCAGTATTCCAGGGAATTACAATGTGGAAGTGAATGGCACCGGCTGTGCCTATCTTCAGGTAAGCTAGCTGGAAACTCAGTACTACCCCTCGAGAACTAAGCAGAGGGTCCTCCATACATCATTCCCCTCCATACCTCATGCCATAGCCACAAAAGCCTGTAAATCTGTGACCACCTCACACTTCCTATCTCTTTTAGACCATCCTGAGGTACAACGTCCATTTGCCAAAAAAGGTCGCAGGATTTTCTCTCTCCGTACAACTGTCCAATGTATCCTGCACAAGCAAATTCCCACCAAAGTTTGACCTTGTCCTCTCTGTCAGGTAACTTCATCTTATTGACCAACCTCCTTTCATTCACAGTCTGGTAAACCATCCAAGGAAGGATTTAAGTACAGGCAGTTAACTGCTACTGCATAGCTGCAGCAAGACAAACAGGATCACTGGAAGCTGAAAATGTCATTCACTGGTACCATCTCCATTTGCAGATCAGACTAAGAGAACTTTTCTCATTTTAGTTACACAGGAAACCGCAAAGTCTCCAACATGGCTATTCTTGATGTGAAGATGCTCTCAGGGTTTGTTCCTGTAAGATCTTCGTTGAAAAAGGTATAGAATGGGAGCAAAGTATTCACTTTTTCAGGGGTAAACCCTGAAAAGATAGAAAGTTGATAAAAATGGTCTATGATTAACAAACTGGAGCGTCCTGTGAGGTTCTGCAAAGTGTCCAGGTGTAGCCTTCCGTCACATACTCTGTGTCTCAGACTTGTAGCTGTTCATGATGACAAATCTGTTAGGATATGTCAAATTCAGTAGCTCAATAGAGGTGAGACTGCTGCAGCTTCATATGATAGGCCCAGCCCACAACAAGGCTAATGTGTATTCCCAATAGGCAGACATGCACACTATACATATATATATACACATGGCTTAGCCACACAATTAAACAGAGATAGAAAAAACCCAGCACTTACATAAATAGATAGCAAAAATGACCTATCCCATTCCCCTTGCTGGCTGATCAGACTGAAAGCATATTTGTGGAAAAGATATATGTGTTTGTGTATCTACATGCTCTTATATACGATGCAAATATATGAGGAGTGGAGCAGAGCAGAGAGGAGCAGAGAGGAGAGGGGAGGGGAGGGGAGG
>VWZZ01000835.1:10074-22466 GCA_013399095.1 Psophia crepitans | reverse complement strand
GATTCTGTGATTCTGTGTGAATTACTCTATGCAGAAAACAAGGAGTTCCTATATATGGACTACATGCTATTGAAGGCTAGCAGAAACAGCAAATATGTTTTTATCTTAAAATTAAGTGTTTTTCTTTTACACTTAAATAAATTAAAAAAAGGTAAGAGTGCTTTCATTTGCTATGATACAGTAATCTGAATCTCAACTAAGCTTCATCCTCCCTTCATAGACGAGAAGGAAAAAGCACCTCCAGAGAACAATGTAGGACATACACTAGACAATAAAATCTTAAAATAAGATCTACTGCCTTGTGTAGGTACTTTGTTTTGGAGTCAGCTGTCTGTAAGGGCAACCTACAAAGATTTAGTCAGGCACAGATGTCTAATTAGTAGCTGTCTCAATCTTAGAGATGAATCCAACTTTTCTGCATTGTGGGTATGCAATTTATGTTTATTCTAGTGAAGGGTGGGGTTCAAATCAATTTTATTGTAGCATCAAAACAAAATATACATCCTCTATTATAGAAGACGAACACAGTCTACAGCTCTGTGATCTTTTAGTTACACAACTGGTACTGGTTTTGAAGATGGAATGAGCAGGTGAGGAAGCAGATCAGAGTGATGCAGTGTTGGCCAACAGCAGTCGTTCCTGTGACTGGTAACGGAGCTGCAGCAGCGATTTGTTCCAGCACAGCGGAATTTAGGCATGGCAGCCGAAATTCAGACCTACTGTGACAGTAGACGGATCAGAAGGAAACTTTCCTGTAGGGCTGAACAACTGGAGGGGAGGAGGGGATGGATGGATGGATGGATGGATGACTGCTCCCTCCATTATAGCCACGAGGAACTGAAGCACAAAGATGTGAGCCTTGTGGCAGTTGAGCTCAGGTTACTGCTCCACTGTTGGCTCAGTTTTTTCAAAACCAGCAGGGTGAGGCTTTTTTTGTTGAAGTGTGAACATCCATCTCTGGTACATGTTACGAAAGTCCCATCACTCAAAGCAAACGGCCGAGTCCTGTGAAACAACCTTTGAATCCAACCACTTTCAGACCTACAAGGAAGCTGCTTTTTCTGAAGTACTTACAAATTTAATCAAAGAGCAGGGTTAAATTTGGCTGATAAGAGTTAAATTTGATGATACGGCTAAATCCTCTATGGCTTTAGTCAAATCCAGTTGTTATTGTGCAAGATTGCCTCCTGGTGGTAGTACCAAGAAGCTGCAGAACAACATAATGTGCACAGAGAAAAGGCAAACCCGGCTTTAAAAGCATGCTTCCTTTTTTAATTCCGGTCTAACTAGAGGAAATGAAAGAACTTTGTCTTCACAAGGACATCGAGATCAACTGAGCTGCGATTTAAATGGTCTGAACTGAGGATGAACATTCTGACTGCTTGACCAAAGCAGAGTGCTCTAATGGCATCCTAGCAAGCAAAGCTTGAGAAGACTTTTAGTGAGACGTTTTAAAAAAAAACATAAAAAAAAAAATAACCCCCAGTAAGATGCACCCAACTGTATACTATCCACAGCAGCGAGCCGAGTACGGTCTGAAACACTTACTAACTGCTGGATCCAAAGCAAATGGCTAAGTGCCTAAAAGTAGAGACAAAGTCACCAGAGCAGACTTAACCTTCTGTGAATTCTGTGCAACTAAAGCTTTCAATTATGAAGAGCGAGAGCCAACAGAAAACAGAAATCTCTAACTAACTTTCACATGGATTATTCTTTTGTGTAGAAGTGGTGTACAAGAGAACATGGAAAGATTGAGAGTGGCAGCATGATGCAGGGAAAGTTTTTTAAATATCAACTTTAACAATTAATGTAGTAACAACATGGCAGAGGGGACACATAGGGAACGTGCTGTGGACTCGGCTTCCAGTAACTAGTCAGGAGAGGAAGTACTTTTAACGATAGCAGTCCAGCACATCATAGACTTTTAGCCCTCAAAATGCCTGAAAAGAATCCAAGAATGTTTGGGAACCATTGAGAAATCCAACATTTCTGCAGTGATCGTGGCTGTTTGATCATAAATGGGGACTGACGGGCCAGAACTTTTTAATTAAATTTTTCTCAGTGAAGATCCTGCCTTCTCTTAGCTAAGTCCTGAAATACCAGATGTCATACTAGAAGAGACAGGCAAATGCACCACTGCGCAAGAACAGACAAATGTGATAACAGCAGGTTTCTGTAAGCCAACTGTCTTAACAGTATTCGGCAGCAATAAGCAAAAGTATCAGGGAGAAGAAGGGGGAAAAATAATTGAAAGTTTAAATTAATCCAAGCATATCCTTTCTTACACTGGAGGAAAGTCAGGCAGTGACAAATTAGGTCTTGGCTTTGGAAAAACAAAGGGGGCTCGGCTTTATGCAGCGGAACATAACAGAACACTAAACATCAGATGTAAGCTGCTCGCTTACGGACCTGTGTCAGTACCAGGTACCACAAACTGATGAAAATACTAAAATCTGTTGTACTACAAGTTACTAAAACCTATTTTTAAAGGTGGAAAAAATAGTTATTTTCATGCAATAACAGAGAGAATCAGCGAAACGATTTCATGCTCTGCCGTGATAAACCATTGGCACCTAACTGGCATTCGGATTTAAAAATGCATTTTTAAAAATAACAGCGAGATAAATACTTAGACTAGCTTTAAGTAAAATTATCCAGAAGTATTTAAAAGCGGTCTTTTACACACAGCCAACATTGCTTTTTTTTTTCACAATTAAAAGAAATTCAAGATAAAAGGTTACACAGCCAACATTGCGAAAAGTAAGTGTTCTTTATGCTAAGTCCAGGATTAGAGACTTGTGGCAAAATCTGTAAATAACACAGGCTGACACAATGACACTAGACTAACAGAAGAAACAAGAACCTTCCCAGCTTATCCACGTTGGTTTGGAAAGCAAATACAATCAAAATTATCCCATATATGTCACATGGCATTTTCTGATTATTTAATGGGATCTGCTGGGAGGACTTAACGAAGCCACTGGGATCTCTGTAGAGGCACAATGTTCCAAGCCAACCCTTTCTATCAGAAAGCTGATGCCTAAACTGTAGGCTGGAGTAAAGAATTCCTTTTCCTGTGGGAAAAAAGGCTAGATGACATGGAATATTATAATAGCAGAAACCACTAAGCATAGCAAAATGTTAAAGCTATGAAGTAGAATCAAGCCACATTAATTTAACGCATTTTATATACTAAAGGGCCAGTCCTTTCCCCTAGGTAAGCTAGAAAGAGCTGGGAGTTTTCACTGACTACCTTGCTGAGACAAGAAACGCTTCCTCCTCTGAACTACAGCTATTCTGATTTATAACGAACACAGCATCCTCATGGAACGGTAGTTGGGCTGCTATAAAAACCAACCCTCCCCCTCCCCGAACTCCCGCAAGTTTTCTCAGCTATCTGGGAATGCAGGGTGATTTAGAAGGGGGAGCTGTTAAGCCTTGGAAGCCACAATGTAATCCATTTTCCAGTTTTCAGTATGTGACAATGGCCTTAAATACAATCACTTGGCTGATGTAGCATTAAACATGGAATCAGGTATCTTACAAGCGTAACAGAAACAGCAAAACTGTGTCACTGTTTTCATAGATACCTCACATAGTATTTTTCATCAATGCTGTTTCACTAATACCTCAGTATTCAAGCTCATCTGCATTTCAGTTACTAGATTTCTTAAAAAAAAAAAATCATACCCCAAAGTAACACCAAACCCTAACGATTCCAGTTCCAGACTTCCTGTTTTGACATTCTGCTTCTATGCACTCACTTCACCAACCACGAGCCTCTGACTGAGGTTAATCGGAGCGCTCCGTCACCTGCTACACCCAGTTCTAAGAGTCACACGTTCGCTGGCCACGTGTGTACAGATAACTTCACTGGATCCTTGTTTCAGTAGTGCAGTTCTGCTGGTTTTCTGTCAAACTAGCTGAAGTAGGAAACAACAGCCATTTAGTTAACGCGTGTTTTTGTTATAGCACTCACACAGAATTGCCAAACATCTCTCTTTCTGTAATTTTTATTTCCAGTACAGATTAATAGCAAAGTGCTGATGAACAAGGAGTTAAATCTTAATTATCTGTCCTTGGGAGGATTAGGATTCTTGCGTCTTCTGTGGTACCTGGAAGAGAAAAAGGCTCCAGTGAATGCAAGCTTTGGCCAGTCTTCAATTCTCCTGATACTCCTCCCCACCGCCAGAGAGCGGTCTGGAGGTTACACAAGTAAGTAAAACACAAGATCCACAAGCACAACCAGTCACCACTCATTAAATGGCAACACTCTTGTTCACGGAGTTACACAATGCTACTTGTTTCCGTTGCTACATCTGCTACAAGCACGCAATAATCCAATCAGTTCTACAGCTGAAGACGTACAAAGGCTGCTGTTTATTCTTAATCTTCTGTGTAAAGTTAATTTTATTACATGGTCAGCTTTTCCTTTGGCTAAAAGGATTGCTACAGAACAAAGAGACTGGATGTTTCAAGGAGTTGTGCCAGACTGTACATTAAATAGTGTAATATTTTGCAGACAAACTAAAAAGAAAACACTTAAGAACAAAAGCGATCCCTGCTTTCCTCTTAATTGCCCACCCTAAAACAATGAACATCCTGTTCGATGCTCATTAAAGTGACAGCTACCCTTTGGCCATAGAAAGCTCTACCATTTCATTCGTTTTATGTACTCCCAAAACACAATAATGAAAAAGTGTTCTGTGGACAAGGAGAAAAAAAAAATAATAAATCTGCCTGTATCAAGTCTCCATAGCTATAAAATGAGCAGCTACCAAAAGGTGTGGAAACACCGACTGGCAAGGAGCCAGGAAACAGCAAGTTTCCAGTGCTGTATCCGAACATCCAAGTTCCTCTTTAAGCTCAGTCACGCGTATTTGCACCTCTCCTCCTCCTGGCTTTCCAAGTAGAGAGCGTGCCATTTCACCATTTCAATTCTTAAGTCCAAGACTCATCCCATTCAGTTTCTGTCTGAGAAGTTTTCAAAGAACAGACAATGCGTGTTTCCAGGCTGTATTTGGTTATGTCCATCAAGGGTATTTTACGTACTAGATTATCTTTACACTGCCTTCACTTATGCAACTTTAATACATCACCTGAACTAGTAGCTAACTAGATGGTATGAAAAATTCCTACTCTGTGACATATTTCACACAAACAAAAAAAGCCCCAAGAGTTGCAAAAGCTACCGAAGGGCCAGTGTTAAAAAACCCTTACAAAGTAGTCTTCCCTTCACACAACACTGCAGTTAAGATTTTATGTAGTGGCCCATGGCCTAACAGTACCTGGTCTCACATGATTTATCCTAGGTTGAATCCAGTCTTTAAATTATTCCCGTATCTCCTTTTACGTCCCAAAGGAACAAACAATGAGGCGAAAATACTTACTGTCCCACAGGATACCAGCGATGTTTTGTTGTGTAAAACATTTTGCTGAGTTCCTCAATTGTAGGACCTGTGTTGTTCTTTAGCTCGCTCTTATTCAATCTGGATTTCAAAACTTGATCAAGGGTTTCTTCTTTATTATCCACTGGATCTGGCCTTGGTATGGGCTATAAAAACAGTAGTGTATGTATTTTCTTGCTCTCCTTTTTTTGAGAGAAACAAAAAGCCAAGCTACACAGCTAGTATTACAATTTAACAGCTGAAACCAAAGGAATACAGAAGAATACTTGTAATTTTGAAGGCTGTTTATTGCCCCCCCCGCCCTGAACAAACCCACCTCAGTATGGAGCAGATGTCCAGAAGCAGCCAATAACTCCAGGTGATAGAGCTGATTACCCTACCCCTAAAATCAGCGCTGCTGTCATCATTATTGCTGATCTCATCCTTACACTTCACTAGTGGAATCAAAGCTTCAGTTCTACTAACACAAAAGTACTCCTATTACTCCTGTTTAGAGATTTATTCATGGTGACAGTCATCATCACTAAAAAAGCTTTTAGGTGATTTATACCTTAGAGAATAATTTCACTTCCTAATTGCTTGTGGATCTGCTAAGACCAAGACATTTGTTCTCGACCCAAAACCTAACTACTAGCACCAGTTACAGATATTTTTCCTTGTTCTAGTCTTTTCCACCTGTCTTTCCTGAGAGACATGCAACTGATAAATTTAAAAATACTGATATGTAACTTGCAAGCAAAGAGTGCTACTGTGTTTTAAGTTTTCAATGAAGAATTTTCACATGGGGTACTGCAGCAAGGTAGTGGCCATTTGCAGTATTTCACTAGCACATGAGACCTGGAAATTTAAACAGGAAGTGTACGCTAAAAAAGTTTAGCTAGACTTATTCTTCTCAGTGTGAGGAACACACTGAAAGTACTACTGATAGATAAAAATTCAATATTTGTATTTTTTAGTGGCATTTATGCACCCAGAGTGCTGAATGGAATTCAAAGCCCGAGTTGAAAAGAGCAGCAGCAGTTCTTTATGTTCTCTTGCCCAGACTGCTGCATCTGTACTGTCGGACGTGTGAACTATAACCTGGCATTTCAGACATCCTCTCTGAGGAGTATGCTCATAGGCAGCCACTAGTTTTCTCTGCCATGCACAAGTGTTTGAGTGCCTCACTTAATTCTATGTGAGTTACTATATACCCTGTGATATCTGAGCATTTCTTGCTCTGCAACTTTCCCTCAATTCAACTAAGAATAAGGTCCTGCTCATGGCAGCAGCTATATTCTTCATATGCTTACTTCACAGACACGCTGATCATGTAATATAAAGTACCTCAGTATTTTAAATTTAAAAAGATGCCTTAAAAACTCAAAAATTATGAACTGGTAATGCCTTTACATGAGTAAGAAATAAAAATTGTACATTTGGACATACTTTTGTATGCTCGTATGGAATCTCAAGTGAGGGGTGGTAGCAGACGATTGTCTTCAAATCTGATGTCACTGCAAGTTCCACTTTGCTATAAAAATAAAAATTTACACTCAAATATATCTCTTAAAATTTTCAGAAGTGTTCAGCAACTGAACAGTCCAAGCCCCAAAGAAAAACAGATTTGACCCTGCATTTATGAATTCTTAAGAAATCTTCTATTTAAAAAAAAAAAACAACTTATAAAATAAGGGTCACAAATACTTGACCTGAACTTGCTCTTTTTTTTTCCCCAGCCATCTTCATGTTTCTTTTTTGGATGGAGAGGAAAGAAAGGGCTAAAATAAAGTATTAAAGACAGCTGGAAATGTGGGTGGGAAAAAAAATCTTTAACCCTTTGAATAATTACATATAAAACTGTAGCAACAGTGATACCACCAGTGATACCTAGGACATCATACTTTGTAAGAAGTATGGCACCCACAGAAGAAAGAACAGAAAACAAATCTCTGTTCGGGGTTTGTCTTAACAAGGAGCATCAGTGAAAATGACTGCTCTGAGCTACTTTTGCTCTTCCACAATGGAAACTGCAGTAGCACTGGAGTCATCGCCACATTTAGCATGAGTCCTGCATGATTTTTCATTATGCTTATTTTTTGAAATATTAATTTCACAATCATTACCATCAGAAATGGTACTTAAAATCATTACATATATCCAAAACTGGCAGAAGATGTTTTTGATACCGTTATACGACAACTTCACGCCAGAGAAAGTAGGTCTGGAATAAACATCACACGAAAAGGCCGCACATCAAAGCACATTTAAGTACCAGTTGTAGTCTTCAGGGAGAACTGAGTACGTAGATTTACGGCAAGCATGATATTTTACGCCATCTGCAAAAAAAAAACCCCACATAAAGAACACTAATGTAAAACCAGAGCCATGCCAAGTTTAAGAAATGTTTACATTTTCATTCTGTTCTAAGTCTTGATTGGGGGTTATAATCATACTTGGGTTAACAAAACCCAGACATTGTCTAAATAGAAGTTCCCTTTACTACACAGACTCCCACTGCAATCAAAAAGGCAGTATCTAGGTAGCTATTACATTTACCTTTCCAATTGCATTGTTTTGCTGAGAAAAGTCACAGTATGAACAAACTTCCTACAGATTTCACCATTAGAGCACATTCTTTATAACATGCAAAGAACATTACCTTATGACTTACAGGAACGATCATAATTTCCTTCATAGCAATATTTATTATAAAAACCAAATTTGTACTTCACTGGCAGCTGCTGTGTATGCTACACAAACCGATAACGTCTTGGCTGCGGTAACACTACAGAACTTCACCCCCTGCCTCAGGTTCCTGTTGCTCCGAGGAAAGCTATTACAAGAACTACAAGCAATAAAGAAGGACAACAGTAGCTGGGACTGTTCTAAGTGGGCAAAGGGAAGGGATTATCTCCCTGTACTCAGCATCTGCTAGACCACATCTAGATACTATGGCCAGTTTGGGGGCCTTTAATAAAAGATAAACTGGAATGAGTTCAGCAAAGGTTGACCAAGATGCCCTGTGGGGAGAAGTTGAGGGACTGGAGCTAGCTCAGCCTGGAGCAGAGACAGTTTTGGGGAGACCTAACAGCAGCCCGCAGTGACTATGCATGAGGACAGGGGTTACTGAGGAGAGGGAGCCAGTCTGTTCACAGCAGTGCATGGTGGGAGGACATGAAACGCCACCCGTACATTGAAAGGGGAGGCTCTGGCTGGATACGCAGAGAAACGTTTCCCTCACGGGGCCAACCAGTGGGACTGGGGCCCAGGCAGGGTTGTGCAGTCTCTGCCCCTGAAGATTTCAAAGACGCAGCTGGACAAAGCCCTGAGCGACCTGTGTGATGGCAGAGCTGAGCCTGCTTTCAGCAGTAGGTTGGACCGTAGATCACCCAAAGTCCCTTCCAGCTGAATTTTCCCACGGTTCCATTCCCCTTTTTTCATAGAACCATTTAGGTTGGTAAAGACCTTTTACCATAAGGTGTTAAACAGTAACAGTCCCTTACATAGGAACCACACCATAGGCATCTTGCCTTCCACAGCCACGTAGGTATGTGTGCCTGCGGTGGGCCTGGGATGTGTGTAGTTATATTCTACTGGCAAACCCCTTCCTTTACTGCTGGAACCCGACACAAATCCACATTCAAGTTTCTTCTGGAAAATCCCTGCAGCAGGGCCTGACGGGATCCACCTGTCCCAGTGGGGAAAATGCATCTTCGGACATAAACTGGCAGGACTGATCGAGAGAGCTTTAAACTAGAATAGATGGGGGAAGGGGATGCCAACAGGATGGCAGTAGGTAAGCCAAGGGTTGGCATGACATGGCCAGAGGGTGGCAATGCTAGCAGGAACAGTTACACCGCTCCTGGGAGCATGGAGGGTTCAGGAGCGTATCTGAAATGCTTTTACAGCAACACACGCAGTACGAGAAACAAAAAGGATGAACTGGAAGCGTTGGTGAGCTCCCAGAGGTATGATACCATTGGTGCTAGCGAGACTTGGTGGAATGAGTCTCACAACTGGAGTGCTGCGATGGAGGCTACAGGCTGTTCAGGAGGGATTGGCAGAGCAGGGAGGCGGAGGCGTCCCACCATATGTACAGGAGAAGTTTGGTTGCACAGCTAGTGATGATGTGGTTGAGGGTTAGGGGAAAGGAAAATAAAGGAGTTGCAGTGGGTGTCTACTACTGATTGCCCAGACAGGATGTAGGCACTGATGAGTTATTCTGCAGGCAATTAGGAGAAATATCTGTATTGGTAGCCCTTGTTCTTATGGGAGATTTCAACTTCCCAGGCATCAACTGGGACTATCGTCCTGCTGTGACAAGCAGGTCTTGGAAATTCTTGAAGTTTGTAGGAGATAACTTCTTGTCACAGGTACTCAGTGAGCCGATATGGAAATATGCCCTCTTAGACTTGCTGTTTGTGAACAGAGAAGGGCTCATGGGGGCTGTGATGGTAGGTGGCTGTCTTGGCCACAGTGATCATGAAATGGTTGAGTTTAAAATGTTCAGTGTAATGAGGAAAAAAAGGACAGCAGGGTTGCTACCCTGGACTTCAGGAGAGCAGACTGCAAGCTACTCAGGGAGTTGTTTAGCAGAGTACCCTGGGAACCAGCTTTTGAGGGCTTAGGAGTCCACGAGTGCTGGTCCGTCTTTAAGAACCACCCTTTAGAAGCACAGGAGGGGGCAATTTCACTGTGTTGTAAATCAATCAATTGGGGCAGAAAACCAGATTGGACAAACAGGGATTCAGATTTCCAACTGCAACACTCTATTGTATTCTTCTACCACTCTAAGAACTGAACTACGATCAGAACCAAGTCTTAGCATGTTCTTGGCCTTCTGTTTTCAAATAAGTGATAAAAAGGTTTCAACTTTCTTCTGACGTGTTATTTTATGCAGAACATCTTTAGTTTTAATACAAATAGGATTCTTCTTGGCTGTTCATGATGAAGGGGGAGAGCATTCAGTGTGTCAGAACTGGGAAAGCTGAAAGAACCAAGCAGCAACTTCTGTGCAGCCATTTTCCTCTCAGAACTATTTTACACATAAAATTCTAAAATTTAAATTTAGATATAGCTAATAAATTTAAATACATATTGTATGGCTAAAATTCTTACATTTATAATTTCTGTTAGCACTTCCATGACTCAGTTTTTCCAGTTAAACCATTCTTAGTTACCAACAAGTTGAGTTCTGGTAAAAAACTACTGCAAATAGTTTGTACTTCTGTCTGCTCCTTGCACGCTAACCTCTAAAACGTAACACGTCCATCATATTTTCTCAATTCCTGACTTTTCTACCACCCTTACTATCTCCCCTACATCTTTCTATTGAGGTCTAAAACATGGACCAAAAAAATCTAAGAAATAATACTGCCTGTTTTCACTTGTTCTCTATTTATGCTAAGTAATGAGATTTTACTGTACCCTTTTCTCACCACTTTTTAAGTAAAAAAAAAAAAATTAAGTCTTCAAACGTAATCAGCAGTAAGAGGAGTGGTATTTACAAACTAATTAATAAATTTGAGGAGCATCATACGTGGACCATGCAAGCACTGAAAGGGAAAAACAAATCAGGATTATCCTTTGGTTATCAGCAGAGAACACAGAATGTAACACTTTATTCCGTTCAAATAAAAATTCACTTCCACACTCCCGTTACTTTAAACAGTACAGGAAAGAGACTCTCCAAGAATAAGTTTTAATATAGGTTTTCTCCAATTTCATCGCTACTTACTCTGCAGTGGGGCCTGCTTACAGGCTGCTACTGAACGCATCTGAAGGATGCTAGACCACACAGTTCTAAGCGATGCTGCCATGGTGATAGCGGACAGGAATCCAGTCCTGGACAAGATGGAACTCAAACATGCACTGTATCCTTTTTTTCTGCACAACACCCTCTGAAAGAAACCAATTTTATAATTATTCAGGGTACAAAAGACCAACAATTTAATTTCTTGAATATCTTCAGGATAAATAAAATTTGTGCAGTATAATTCTCATTATTTGTCAGTTGTTTAGAAGTCTTTAAGATACCGATGACTCCTTAATAGCCAAATGTGGTACAAGGCTTTATTTACGGAGAGGTACTCTCTGAAGGTAGGTTTTAACTTTAAAAAAGTTTCCAAGCTTGAGTCTTCTCACAGTTTTTCTACTGATACTCATCTGCCTGAGCTCTGCACCCTGCCTTCCGCGCACAGTTGTTCCTTAAACACGCTTTTCGTATTCACGACGTAAATACCATCGCCCGGTACAAAGAACGGGCAAGGGCTGCTGAAGCTAGAGAACGCCACCACAGCGCCTGCAGAGCTGCTCCCAACTCGCCCCCGGGAGCTCGGTAACACACAGGGCGAGGAGCAGGCGGCGGGCCTGGGCCGCCCTGCCCGGGGGCGGGCTGCGGGCACCGGCCAATTCTCCGCCCCCCCCAAGGACGTTCCCGTCCCCAAGGCGGCACGCAGAAACCCCCACAGGGCTGACGGCAACGAGCGGGAGCGCAAAAAAACAGTCATTATCCTTCAAAGCGAGCGAAAGACTGCCCGCACCTGCAGGGTACTGAAAAACAGGATAAACCCAACACCTGGAGGGTGAAACAGAGCGACCGAGCCCCTCCCAAAGCACCCAAACCCTCTTCCCACCGCCGCTTCGAGGCCTGGCGGTCCCTCCACCGGCCCCGCACGCTTTGCCACCGCCTACGGGGTGGGGCAGGCGGCCCTGCCCTCGCCGGCGGCCCGCGGAGACGGCAGCTTTCCCGGCGCAGCCACCACAGCCGGGGGGGTGGGACACCCCTCCCTGCCTCCCGCCGCCACGACGCAGCCGTTACCTGGGCGGGCGCCGCCGTATCCCCCTCAGCACCCCGCCGCCAGCCCCAGCACCGGAAGCAGCCCCGAGCGCGGTTCCGGTTCCGGCGGGGCCCCGGCCCTGCAGCACGCCGGGAGATGTAGTGCGGGGGGGCGGCGGATGGGGTTACCCCGGGCGGGGGGTCCCGCTGGGCCTCCCTCCCTC
>VWZZ01000834.1:100477-150367 GCA_013399095.1 Psophia crepitans | reverse complement strand
TCTTCTCTTCTCTTCTCTTCTCTTCTCTTCTCTTCTCTTCTCTTCTCTTCTCTTCTCTTCTCTTCTCTTCTCTTCTCTTCTCTTCTCTTCTCTTCTCTTTTCTCTTCCTTTTCCTCTCTTTGCAGTGAATGACAGTGTTACTGAATAGGTGACAAGATACAAGACTGAAGAAGCTGGGCTTTCTCTTGTTTCAGTGGCTATGCTGGGACAAATCTCTCTTAGATTTCTGAAGAAGCACTGCTAGTTAGACCATAGATTTCACTTAGGTTCTGCATCCAATGAAGACTTTGATGCAGAAAGTGCCTGTTTGTGCCAAGAATCATAGTATTGCTGTCAGAGGCACTGATGTTGAGAAACTTCAAGACTGAGCTGATATTGAAAAAATCTCTGTGCTGTTACAAGATGAAAGAGCAAGAAAAGTGAGCTACAAGGCTCTCTCCAGGAGGACAGAGCAGGACGCTCCCGGAACTCACCTTCTGCTTATCTGGAGCCTTGACCCCTACTTGCACCATTTGATCCGCGTGCCTGCAACTGCTGGAGACTTATCTCTTCCAGCAGGAATTTGCCTGTGCCTCATGCACCCATCTTACCATCCACTTACAAACTGGATTGTTGGACTAACACTTCAACACTCACAAGTGGGAAACCTAAGAACAGGTCATGGTCTCCATCACAGACGAGGTGTAACAGAGTCAAGTGGGAGGTCAAGAAGAACTAACTGGGTGTGGTGCAGCATATTTCATGACTCTTCCCAGCCATAGAGAAGCTAAGTGTTGTCAGTATAAAAGGATCACCAAAAGCATGTTTAGTAGCTTAATAATTAATTTTTTAATTGACTGTAAGTAATTTTATCTTCCTTCTATCCTTCCCAAACTTGATCTATACAATACAGTTTTAGACAGGTGATGGAATACAACTTGATGTTAATTTATCTTATCACCTTGATTGCAGGATAGTATAAGTATTTTTCTAGCACCGGCAGCCAGTTGTTTTATATGCAAATTCCAAGAGGCAAGTTTCTTTGTGATCCAGTGGCAGAGATGACAACACATACATAGACTGTATGTGTTGTGCCACAAATTACAGAATGTCCCTTTGTAGCAGGTGAGAATGAAGTCCCATCCTCTGAAGAAGAAAATCTAGTTTAGTTTGCAGCTTGTTACCATTATCCCAAGAAAAGTTAGTGTTTGCAAGAACCTGTGGCTCCCTTGAGTATAATTGCTCTGGTCTACAAATTCAGGTTTAGCATTATCATTTATAGACTTCATTACGTAGATGCTCCATACTGTCTGAACCACCATCTCACTTTTTATCTAGTGAAACACAGTGTAGTTTCACGCTAAGAAAGGTGTTCCTTGATCCTGTAGGCTGCTTATTTGAAGTGATTTTTTCACATCATACCTTAGAAACAAAAACAGAACAAAGGAAAAGAAATTAGGATGAGGCTCAGTCTCCTAAACTGCCAGATGGGCAGCTCAAGATCTGGTATGTTCCTTCAGAAGGTACCTGGACGATCTCTCCTAGCCAAGTGCACTATTTCAATCAGACATTTAATCTCACAACAGATAACAGCACCTGTAGAAACTTTGTCGTAGTTAATAACCTGTTATTGATTGAACCTGCACACCACCATTAGGAAGTGTATCCTACAAAAGAAGATAGCCACCTCAGATGTGGTTGGCGCTGGGTTCACAAGGAGAATTTCAGCACTGAAGTGTTTACTGCTGTAAACACATTGTGCTGAGGTGGGGTTCCCAGCATCCAGGATGGGCACTGGGACTCTGTACAGAAGCCTGGAAGAATCAGATACATACCAAAGACAGGAAGGACAGACACCATCCAGCTAAAGTGTGAGACTGCATCTGCTAAGCAACAGAATAAACTTAAAACTTAGTAAGAATCTCAGCTGAACTTGTGAAGAGATCTCAACTCAGCCCTCAAAATGTTTAGGTCTGTAAGCCTGACTGAAATTAAGAGATAGTCACAGTAAGTCCTTGTGGATCTGGTCTGTAAGAACTGAGGTATTCATTGTTGTGCGGATATCAAAGGAGAAGCTGCCCACTAGAGATGAGGCCAGCAGCTGCCCTTGTGATGCCCCAGGAGACTTATATCCCTGAAGATGAAAGGCACAGCAGCCAGTGCTGCCTGAACTACCAGGGAGTGCTGGGGAAGATGTCTCATCCCATGGGGGTCAGTGGGCACCTTCAGTACCCAGCTGAGGTAGTGTCCCAGTGAGGGTGCAGGAAGGCACCTGCGTCTGATAAGGATTTACAGCACAGAGGTTAGAAGGTTCTTCAGAGTCATCTTCCAAGCCTATAGGGATTCAGACCCACGTTGTTCACCTTCCTAGAGCATCCTGCAGCCAGCAAGACTGCTCAGGCTAGGGAGACAAGGAACTGTCTTCCAGGGGCACTGGAGTAATTTACTCCAGAGAAAGGAGGCTGAGGGGAGCCCTTATCGCTCTCTACAACTACCTGAAAGAAGGTTTTAGTGAGGTGGGTGTCAGTCTCTTCTCCCAAGTAACAAGCAAGAAGACAAGAGAAAATGGCCTCAAGTTGCTCCAGAGGAGGTTTATATTGGATATTAGGAAAAATTTCTTCACTGAAAGGGTTATGAAGCATTGGAACAGGCTGCCTAGTGAAGTGATTGAGTCACTATCCCTGGAGATATTTAAAAGACATGTAGATGTGGCACTTAGGGACATGGTTTACTGGTGGATTTGGCAGTGCTAGGTTAATGGCTGAACTTGATGATCTAAAAGGTCTTTTCCAACCGAAATGATTCAATGATGCCTTCAAAGACGAAAAATTAGCTAGATGACAATTTTTTTTGTCCACTAAATTAAATTCCGGTCCACAATGATTTCCCCTCCTTCCTCTCCCATGCTGGAACATTAGTAATTTTCCTCATCTACTGTATATGGCAGTCCCAAGTCAGTGCTTAGGATACATTTATTTTTCAAAACTATTTTGTTGTATTTGAACGTATTGCTTCTTTCCACTGCAAGACACCAACAATGCCATTATTCTAAGGCAAAGCTGGCGATTTACTCTTGGTTATGATTTACGGGTTTCTGGGCTTTTTATAGAGCTCAGTGTTTCCCAGTGCTTGTGCCGGGGCAGTTGCCTCTTCCAGTTTACCCTCTTGGCTAACTGGCAGCCAGCGAGCAACATTTCTTCAAAATGGCAGGGAAGGGATTTTCCTGAGCAACTTCTCAAGCAAGTTCTTGAGTCATTAACTACTGCAGGGAAGAGATGAGCGGGCAGAGGCGGGAGGCTGCAATCACTGCAAGCAAGCATTCGTTTTCGCCTGGTGACACATGGCTTTCTAAATTAGAGGGCTCTGAATAAAATAAAAATATCAAAGCCATGTGTCTGCTTGTGGGTGCCACATTCTTTGAGATCACAGTGGCCGTCCTTCTGCACGAATGTCGCAGAAACAGCTCGGTTTCATCCCGGTTGAATGATGTGGCAATATTGTGAAATGCGGGGTAGAAGGGTGTCCCAAAAACAGTCAAGCGAAGAAACCGCCAGCGAGCTGGAAAGCGGCTGTAGGGACCCAAGTGCTGTCACTTTAAAAAGACAACGGGCCTTGGTGCCTTTGAAATCATTTATCACAGAAGCCGTAACATCTGCCACCATCTTGGACTCATTCGAGAAGTGCGTCTCAGTAGCCATTTTAAAAATGTTTGTTTTCAATTCAAAACGCATAATTAAGTACAGGCTGGGGTAGAATATATGCCTTGAGCTGCTTTCCCTCACCCTGGTTCAGAGCATGGCTTTTTCACAACTATGTGCTTTGAATTGAAAGCTTTCTTTTCTTTTTTTTTTCTTTTTTTTTTTCTCTGTAAGGCCTGCTGTTTCTCAAGAGTAAACAGAAAGTAAGGCTGCAAATTTAAAGGAGCCTGTCTGATAGGAGACTCAGCATCTTGGGGCCAGAGGGACAGCCCAGCCTCCCAGGCCTCCAAGCAGCTTCTTTCTCCAGCAGGGATGGAGCTCGGCCCCAGCAAACCGCAGCCGAAGTCTCGCTGTTGCGTAGCTTGGCTATGCCTCATGTTTAATTAAGCCACGTCCCGTTTCTTAGACAAGAGATGCTTGGACAATTTGTGGTCACGGAAGGAATGAGTGACCTTGTTACTAGTCTCCAGAGAGGCTACCGAAAAGGTAGTTACGTCCTTAATACACTGTCCTTAATAAACTATTCACATCCTTTTTCCAGACTTTCTAGGAGGCACTTAAGAGGGACAGCATGAAGACAGTACTTGTCTGTGTACATTGCCTTCAGTTCAGCCGACTTTTATCACCATCACTGACACGTTGCAAACAAGCCTGGGGAAAAGACAAGCAAATGCTCAGGAATGAGCAGCTCCAGACGGGCTGGGGATGGGCTGGACCTGCGGCTCTAGTGTTATCTCCTAAACAGACAGGAAGAAAAGCAAGTTGCTGATATGGGGATGAGTTAGAAGCTAAGGTAGAGTAGGTCTTGGTCCGCTTCCCCAAGGTTTTTCTGTGGCGTTGCAGGGAAGTCTTTAGGTAGCTCTGAATTTGGCTCCCCTTTGTGAGTCTGAGCCGTCATTTTCAGATGCCTCAAACTGTCCCTCTAAAAATACAAGTGATACAAGTTCCCTGAATCCCCAAGGTGCTCACGTGCTGGGGCTACATGTCCGCTGGTTCCCCATCCCTCAGCTCAGGAGGGCACAAGGGAGTAGGTCTGTACTGGGGATGCTTAACCCCAGGAGACCTGCCCCTCGCCCCCCCTGAGCACCATGGTCCCCATGCAGAGGAAAATCAGGTACATGCACGGGCCAGGAGATGCAACATGCTTTAACCACCCGTTTTCAGGCTGAGATGGTTTCTGAGTGCTGGGGGTACTGGGGCTTTGTAATGTGTCATGGTGAGGAAGTATGTGCAGCTTATGCTAATGAAAACCAGAAATAGATGATCTCAGATTTCAATGACTCCATGCTTTTAAACATCTTTATTTTAAAACACAATGGGTACAAGGCAGTTTTTCTTTTCTGAAGGTACCTGGCAAAAAGCTGAATTCGGAACTATGCAGAGAGGAGACCCCCCCTCATATGTCTGTGGTGAAATGAAGAAGTAATGAGGTTTTTAATAACTTATGCTACAGGTTTCTGCGAGAGATACCTATTATTGCAGAAACAAATATGTTGTTCCACTAATCAGGAAATATATTCACTGTTCTGGCAATGTTTTGATTAAAAGAGGAAAAAATAGAGGAAAAAAGAGGAAATGAATGAGAATACTACTAATGACACGGTGCCTGCAGAAGACACCTTCTGGCTGTGGTTACAGTATTGCACAAAAGAGGTGGGATACATCTGTGCTGAAAATGTGTATCTGCATGGTGTGCGTGCTCCCGGAGTGTGTTGGGGAATAGAGAGCAATTCCGACGTGGGAAAACCGAAAGCAGAAGCAGTGAGATACCTGCTGCTACTTGAGCTAGTGCTTCCTAAACACGAAGCCAAAGCATGCTTGTAATTTTTAACTACACCCATCTTTTTGAAGTGAGGGGAGATGTTGCTCTAGATTTCAAGGAGGAGGAGATTTGCTTTCTTTTTTTTGTTACAAATCTGTTTTTCAAGGGCTTTCTTCTTTGGGCCTGCATTCCAGCATTACAGATGAGCGCTGAAATTACAGGGGTGAGAATGCAGCCAGGAATGAGTAACATGCAGCCATACGTGCACAACAGAAAACATCCTCTTTGACTAGGTGATAATTAGAAAGGCTGCTGCACTGCCATGTACACAAACAAAGCACGTCCCCTTTGGGAATGTATCTTCTTTCCTCTGATATGAAAACCCTATTTTTTTTTTTGTGGAGGAGAGATTTTTAACTGCTTACTGACCTATTTTTAAACAAAACTTCTGCCTGCACCAGCAGCTGCTTCCAGCTACAGGCATATGACCACTGCCCAGATGGGTTTAGCTGGGATGCTAGAGAACTGAACTAGTGTCTGATTAGAAAGGGTTGATAGCTTATCAGGGCTCTGTGTTACTTGACCAAAGCCAATTAAATGTCTTTTGGAAATAAGCTACTATCTCCTCATCTTCAGCAGAACCATACAGACTGATAACCCCGCAGCCACAGCTGGTGACTGACAGACTGAGCTGACTATTAGCCGCTGCATTTTACTTCCATTACAAGGATCACCTTCCCCTAATCCACTTCTGCTGTGCCAAATGAATGGGTTTGCCTCACGTCTGACCAAACTTCTGCATTTCCTTGCCGTGGTCTGACCATAACTCCATCAGCGTAGGATGACCCACTCAGCAAAAACATATCTCACAGCACAGTCTGTAAAGGAATACTTTATGGGTAGTTGTGGATATACAGTTAACAGATGTGAATGTGAACCTTTCAGATTAAACCTATGGCAGGCTGAGACAGCGTGCCTTTGGATGTCTTGCAGTGTCAAATATGACACATCCCTGCATTTTTCAGGGGAACAGAAGAAATATACTTTGTCTGAAAAGAAAGAAGGAAAGGAGGGAGGAAGTACAAGAGGATGAAAGGAAGGGAAAAGAGAGGAAGGGAAGAAGGGAGGAAAGACTGAAAAGAAAGAGAGGAAAGAAAGGAGGAAATAAATTTTTTACATCCTTCCTGTGTGCATTGGCTACTTGAAGAGCTATAATCACATCGAGAGCTGACCCCTCTTACAGGACACAGCACAGGGAGGCTCATGGAGCTGACCCTCTCCAGCTGACCCTGGTTACTCTTCTGTTCTAAATGGAGGCAAAAATACCACAGCAACACTTAATGTGCCAGGGAAATCATACATAAATTAGGTTAAGAGACATGTTAAATAGTTGCAGTTCTTGCTGGTGGATAATTATTTCAAGTTCTATGTGATCTCCAGGAAAAGGGAACTATGTGAATTCAAAGCGTTACTCACTAAGTAGTGTGCAAAGGTTAATAAAATGAGGAGGATATTAAGGTCAAAGCTGAACCTTGACTTAGGTTTTATGTTTTTATTTATACTTGCTAAACATTCTGCATTGCATTCTGTAGAAAAAAGGACAGAGCCTCATAAAAGTTAACATGTCTTCTTAAGGTTGCTATTACTAGCAAGGGAAGAAGAGGCAAGATAGCATTTGCTTTCAAAACACATGACTTCCAATATTTGGATATGATTTTGTATTCAACCAAAGCAAAAAAATAAAGATCATTTGATGAAAGAATCGACAGAATTTAAATGTAAATTGTGTAAGAGCACAAAATGTGTTCTACCTTCCATATACAGTGGTAGCAGCAGGCTAACACTGATGCATTTAAATGTATTAAAAATGTACAATTTTAATTTTTCCCCAAAGTTTTAGAATAGATACACACAGCTCTCAAAAAGGGGCTTTTAAACTGAGATGTATGTAGGATTCACACAACACGCTCATACACAAGCACAATTTAAGTATTAAACAATTTGCACATAAATTTCCAAATAACCAAACTCTGATCTATAAGGCACTAAATGCCATTACATTCTAACTCCATTGCACACAAAAACACTCAGGTGGGAATCAATTAACATCTTGTAAAGTTTAATGAATTGCAACAATGGCCAGGTTTGCAATAGGTTTGGGTTTTTATAATGCAGGTGTATGCAACAGCGTTTAGTGTTTCTGCAGTGGGCCACATCCCAGCACAATCAGGTCTTGATTCAACAAAATTTGTAATAACGTACCCAAGTGTTATTATCTAGCAGAACACATCATGCAAGCCAACTTTCAGTCCTACCAAACTCATTAGGTTCTCACCACCTGTTTAGAGTCAAGCGCAGGCTAGGGTGGTATTTTCAGGATCAGGGCCACCCTGACTCCCCCAGCTGGGGTTAGAACCACCTCCCTGCCTGACCCAGCTCCCGTGGCTGGTGGTGGTCCTGCAGCAAAGGGCTGGGAGCCCCTTTGGCCAACCATCAAAGGCAGTCAGGAGTGCAGGGCAGCCCAACCCTCTGCAGAGCCACCATGGCGGCTCGGGCAGTGGCCAAGCCCAATCAGGGACAGGGCGGCAGGGCTGGCTGGGGGCTGTGGGGCACCGGTGTGACGGAGAGGCTGTGCCACAGCTGGCACAGCCCCAGCAGCTCGGGGCCAGATGCCATCAGCTTTTCTGGGGCTGCAGGAACGTGGGGTTTTCCACAAATCGACAAGAACAAAAGAAACAAAGCACATGATTTCATCTTAATTACAACACAATACAAGAAAAAACTTTTTAATTTTAAAGGTGCGTAACTAATTTTGGCTAAAATGTTTTTCTGAAGTAGAGCTTCTCCCAAAGTAATGCCTCACAGTAGTAGTTTTAAGTCATAAAGAATCCAAGAGCTTGCTATAGTTGAGGGATATTTTTTTTTTTAAAAAAAAAAGTAGGGGCAAAGCAGTGTCATTGGGCTGAAATTCCTTTGACAGATGTAAAGGTCTCGATGACAGTTATTTTCCAGGTCTGCAGCTCAGCAATCATGCCTCTGAACGGTTTCCCACGTGAAGTGTTTGAAGAAGCGGTCGACGTGTGACTGATCCCTAAGGCTCACCGCCTGGTCTTCTTTAAGGATGAGGGAGAGGCAGAAGGAAAGGTGATGCTGATAAAGGAATCTGAACCAAATGTTGTCACATTCTAGAGATGATTAGATGCCCTTGCTGTGACTTATTACACAACCTGAGACTGGAAAGGGAAAACCTGGGATGAAATGTAGCTGCAAGAGCAGGAGATGCTTTTTCAGCAAAGAGCAAAAAACCAAGAGAAATTGTTGTTGATGCCTGAGATCAGGTCAGGCATCAGAGCATTCTCTGTGCTGTGGGGTAGATGTGATGCTGCAGTAAATTTCCTCCCAGATCAGACCTACTGTGATCTACATTTATATCTTCACAAGCTGCTGATTATATAAAAAGTCTTATCTGTAATAAAGAACAGGACAATGCATTTAAAAACCATTTTTGATTGATCTGGTTTATTTCAGATTTTATATTTTTCCCTGCATACATTAATGAGTGAAAGCTTTGAAGCCTAATGTATGTAATAGAATGGATAGACTTAAAGTTGAAACCTTCTCTAAACTTCAAGAAAATGTTTGTATATTTGCTTATATGAAAGATTATCAATTCATATATTTCACATACGCAATACACAGCTTAAAGAAGGTGCAATTTTGCTCCTGTATCTGCATATTCTTTTTAAAGACAGTTACATGTAGCCATATTCCTAATCTTGGGATTAGACCCATTTTCTGTGTATCACCCTACAGCTTGACTATAGCTCAACAGAAAAGAGAAGGGAGTTTGGGATTCTGGAGGATTTTTTTGGTCAAAACCCTATGGTTCACTCAGGAGTGCTTTCGTGTCTATGAAGTACTCTTCTTAAAAGCAGAAGCAAAAAAAGTCGGCTGCTATGGAAAGTACTGATTTGCCACATGAAACACCAACTCCAAAGTACAACTTGTACATGATCTGCTGCGCACAACCACTGCTGCAAGGCTTAATTTGTAGTACAAATACAGAAGTTACATTAAGTATAACTTCTCGACATGTCTGCCTTGCAGTCTGTCATTCAAAAGCATCTTCTCGACTGTTTTATAATGCAGAAACTAGTACAATTTTTCCACTGATTTCAGGCAGCATCACCCTGTACATCCACCTTCCCACAGATTCAAGGAGAGGCAAGAGCAGAGCTTCCTGCTTGTGTTACTAGCTCTGCAGCTTAGAAAAGGTATGAGTCAATGCTCTTTAGGGAAAGGAGCATCATTCTCAATTTTAGTCAGGGTTTCTGAAATAACTCAAGTAATCTCAAGATTTTCAAAAACTGTTTTATCAAGTGTGAAGACCCTGAAGCAAGGATTTCAGGATTTAATGGGTTATCATTAGGTATTTTTAAGTATGTATTCTTTTTAAATATGCATTATTGTGTTTGTTAATATGAGAAATTGGCGTGCAAGTGCAAGGAAAAGTGCAAGGAAAAAACCAACACCCACCTTCTTAGCTAGGTTCTACACTTCTCTCCAGCCTCAATACCTATCACATACAGCTTGGATTTGTTCCATCTCTGGATACTGAAGTGGCTAGTAATTACTTCCCAGCTTACTAGTTAATTGCTGAAATCCTGACTGGGGATGGCAGCTAAGATGCCATGCAGAAACACTGGTCACTAATGCGTAGCGCGGATGTCCAAGAGATCCTAAGAAGCCTTTCTGAGTATGAGGGAGGATTTGGTCTAAACCTGATTTTAAGCCCTGTCTGATAGCTATCTGCTCTCATTCCCCATGTTCAGAATGGGTCTGATACAACACAAGTCTGCAATGAGTGGTGAGCACCCAGCTATCACTGAAGTTAGAGTAGTGTGAAGAGCAGCCTGGGGCCAGGCAGACCTCACCCGGGACACCAGCCAAGTAGAGGCAGCAGCACTGTTGTGACAGCCTCAGCATCCCATTGCCTTTTTCTGAGGTGGCTAAATAGTCATATTAAAATTTGGCCTTTACCAGGCCTGCAAGTATCTAAGTAACTCCCTGGGTGATTATAATGAACAGAAGATCCATAGTCTGGGAAAGATCCATAGTCTGGGAAAGATCAACGTGTGGGCTCTACCTGTTACCTTATCTTTGTAGCTCCAGATTAACCATGATGAGACTGAGGTTTTACCACAATGTAAATTGTTGGTTTGGGTGTCCCAAAAATGCATGTGTGGAGGCAGCCAGGTGGTTAGTGTTGCTTTGCAAGCAGCTGAGGCAAGCACTGTGTGGAGCTGAGATGATTGAGATCAGCAGGAATTTGGGTTGGGAGTGTAACCGTGACAGAAAGTATCTATGGCTCGATGTTTCCCATCCCTCCATCACAGGATCGTGACTCACCATGTCAAGGAATAGGTTGTAGGAAGGAAAAGGGCAACAAAGTGACAGAGAGAAAAAAAAATCCTTCCCCCTTGGTTCCTAACTCAGCAGTTTGAGAAATATATCTTTTTTATGTCCTTCCTTAAGGTTGTGGACTTTTAAAGGCTATCCATGCTCTATCTCCGTACCTTCTTTTCCTCTCCTATTTCCCTTCTTCACAAGCGTTTGCCCTCACCTAACTCCAGGGACATTTATCTCGCAGGTGCTGGCAGAGAAGGACATCTGCCTTCAGCACACCCTCATTTCACCCCCACACTGCCCTTCACCAGGGCTAACTCCCTGCACCACCCTGTTCCTCTGCTGGCAGCCTCATGGGAGTCTGAGCGGCTCATCCCTGACTTCAGGGCTAAAATATGTTGGGGGCACAGTGAAGGGTGCTGCCTTTTGTTTCTTTAGGTTGCACGATTAAACAGATAGCTTTACAATATAGTGCTGCAGCACAGGTACTTGGTTTATAAACTCATGGCCCATGTTCGTACAGTACCTGCCCATCAGGAGGTCCACCCCATAGTAATAACTATGCCAAAACTCGTATGAACATTGTAATATATGTTTGCATACAAAATTAGGATACTGGAGCTGTAGAAAATGTTATATCGATTCAAGAGATGAGTTGGGCAGTGGGTGTAGCTCCTCGGGCAATGAGCAGAGTGAAGTCTCTGCCCAGACATCAGGAGGATCTGACTGAGGTCTGAATTTAGCAAGGAGGAGCTAAAAGAAGGACACAGCAACCTATGACAGCAGGGCACTGCAAAAGCGCTGCTCTTAAATGTATACCAGCCTGTGGGTTTTACCTTCTTTCTCACCACTGCCAGCTCATTTAGGTATGTGGCTTCATCCTGCTCTATTAAATCAAGGCTTCACCTTTCCTTCTGCCAGGAAGACAGGCTCAGTATTGTTTTTTCCTCAGACATGTTATCCAGCTGTCTTTCTGGGTACCTGACATAGTTTCATTTCCACGGTGACTGCATTTAGCAAGGAAGTATTACCCGCAATGTACAGGTGTGAATGTGACGCAGAGTAGGCTGAGAGATGTCACCATGCAAGGAGCCTTCTTCTGTTTCACCATCGCTCTGCACTCTATTACAATGCTCTTCTGAAAAGCAAGAGGGATACTAAACTTCAGAGGCAGTGGGCATGGGAGGGGGCAAGAAAGAGGAGAAGAAAGGGAGCTGTGGCGCTGACTGAATGCTCATTGCTTGGCATGCTTTGCTGTGTGCTAGCTTTTATTTAGAGGAAGCTACTGATGCTGTCAGTTCAGACTGGCAGACAGTGATGGAAAAAAGTGTGTGATAATCTGCAGGAGAAGAAACCTCAGTCAGAAGGTCACTGATCAATCACTCCAAGTGAACACACACAGTTCACTCCACATCCCTCACAATTTATACCATAAACGGGTGCAAGACTCATTTTCCCGTGCGCGTCCCTTCAGCAGAGAGTGTGGGTGCAGGAAGGGGGGGACTTGCTCTCCTCCGCTGCCTGTTGCTGCATTTCCCTTTGCCTTCCCCTCCCTCCCAGTTTATGCAACCAGGTCCTGCTTTGTCCTCACCTTGCTAAAGGGTTAGAGCGTGTTCTGCCCTTTCAGCTGCTGGGTCAGCCTTCACTTGTGGGGGTACATTATGCTGTAGGCTGGTCTACAGTCATAGCTAGCTACAGATTTGCCCCCCAGCGGAGAATATTTTAGCCTCTGGGCTTGCCAAAGACATGCACAGTGAGAGTGTCAGCAGCTCCTCCGGTCACTGCTGAAAGATGAACCTGAGCTCGCTGGCCCCAATACATCAGATGGTAAGACTGCGGGGAGGAGCTGGGAGAGATGAAAGGAAGAGATGAAAAAGTGGGAGGGAAGATCTGCTGTTTCTGTGGAAACCAAGACGTTCCTCAAACTCACATTTTCACATCCCTGACCCCAAGGTGACCTGCTGACCTCTCCTCCCAGCCTGACTCCAGCCCAGCTGTTTCTCCTGAAGGAAAGGGGCCAGACTCACCTCCTGCTCTCTGCTTGACCATGTGTCCAGGCAGACTCCTTCCTGCCAGAGTAAATACAATTAAAAGAGCATCATGCACAGGGTTTGGGCCACCTAATACCAAAGAGGTCAATGGGATAGGTGCCCCAGAAAGCCCCAATGTGACCATGCCATCATAACAAGTAAACAACTGCACATGTGCTACTCTTTCGAGTTCGCTGACCGCATAGGTAAGAATTGTTGGATGTTGCTTGTTCTCCAACAATATGTAAAAAACTGTAAAAGAAAGATCTCGAGCATAACCATAATGAGGTTATGAATCCAGCCTCCAAAATATGTTTGCTGATCACCTTCCTCATCAAAAGGCCCTAATAAAAAAAGTTGTACCAGTGTGCCGCGTGAAGGATAAACCAGCATGCACTAGCAGAGAAGTGAGAGATGTATGGTTAGCTCTTGACAGGAAGAATTTATCAGAGAGGAAGAAGCAATATTTAAAAAGCAGTAGAGAAATAATCTAGTCCACAGCTAGGACAAAGCAACTACAATTATGTGTGCTCGTATTAGGAAGGAACAGTGGTTCCATTGCTAAACTCCTTCCTCAGGCAAGAGATCAAAGCAAATTACACCCATAAGAAGAATTTCTACAATGCCACACTAATTAAATAGCAGTTGGTTCGTGTAATATTGAAATCAAAAAACATGTAAACAAACCTTGAGACAGGGTTGAACATTTTCCATGCAGACATGAGCCTGAACAAACTTTAGCTTGCACTGTGCCTGAATTTTGGAGACGCTTGAATCTAGAGATGGATTCAATTTTTGTGCTCCAGGTGCATCTCCTCTTAATACTACCAAAAGTCAAATCCTTAGCAAGGAAAATACAGTAGCTTGAAGGAAAATGCAGGACACAAACAATGACTGATTATAAAATGTAAAATTCATTCAACTTCAGTGATGTTTCAAAACTAAAAACCAAACTGACTGGTGTCACGGACTTTGACGCAAGTAAGTTTATACACTCAGTAATTTTTAAGCTCCTGTAGGTAAGAAAAAGAACGAGCATTACAATAACAAAACTAACAGCAGCACCTTCCAGTATGGCTAAGAAGGTTTCCAGGCTAGTGGCAAGGCAGCATCGAAGAGCAGCAGCATCCTTCTTTTACCCTGCACTCTGAGTAAATTTACTTCCAAGAAAGTGGATGAATGCTGTAACATATGTGTTGTTGGGCTGGTCAGAGAAGGACAAAATAACAGCTAGAGCTTACCACAGGTTTTTACAGAAACACTGCTGAAAGTGTGTGAGCCCTGACTCCGTGACACCTACAAATCTCTTCCATCTGACAAAGGCAGAGCCTGTGTTTTGGAGGGGCTATCCCTGCAGCCACATGTGTTCACCTAAATAATGATAAAAAAAGATACCTAAAAACAGGCAGCTGGGGGTTTCTCGGCTCTTTTCCACTGCAAGTCTGTAGTAGGAACTTGCAGCATCTCTGCTTGCCATTACCAGCTTCTTCTTGTTGATTTAAAGATTACCTGCAATGCCTCTGTCCGTCAGACACCCCACTGGGAACACTGGGAGTGCTTCCCCTCCTTCATGGCAAAGATCTCTCTTCTCCCAGATTACCTTCTGCTCTGTGTATGCCAGCGTTGCTCTGGCTATGGCGGTTCCAGTGAATGCAGCAAGGCCAAAGAAAAGGCTTAAGCCCTGGCCCACAGCTGCCTCTACGCTCTGGCTGTCGCAGGCCCCTGGGAGCAGTGCCGACGGCTGCCTCCTAGCCCGCGCCAGGCCTTGCTGGACACACTTTGCAAGTGCCAAGAACCATCTTCTCACAGCAGAGCCAGCCCTGTAACCTCCCACCCCTCCCAGTCACTGCCCCTTCCCCATACCTAAGGACCATCCTCAGTGATTCCCTTCCTGGTAACCCAGGTCCGCACATATACACACAGCATGTTACCACATCCCATTGCTATTCCTGGTTTTTTCCCTTTGAATCATAACCCTGGAGCCCTGCGTCTCTAGAGAGGCAAGTTTCTCTCAGAAAGAAGATTTACAAAATGAGAATTTCCTTCTCAAGAGCTCATCCGCTTAGTCGCCACCTGCACTCCTAATCCTGCCGGTGACATCAGCGGGAATGGGCAGACGTTTGAATTTTGGTTAAAGGTAAAAGTGATTGGTCTCATTTTCTACATCCACACCCGTCTGCTCCCAAAAGAGCAAAAAAGAAGTTTAAAAAAAAGAAAAAAAGAAGCAGAAATAGTAACCAAAACCCTTGCACACATACAACAGAGTCACACTTTCTGAGGGGAACACTACTGAGTGTCCTGTAACAACAGACTGGATGCACCATTCAAGTCCCCGTTGGATGTGGGAGCTGGGAGCTGGAGCAAGCGGTCAAACGTTCCGTGCAGACGTGGCCTCTCGCCAAGGGCAGGGTGGGTGATTCACAGGGGCGATATTTCTCCCTCCAAGGCAGAGAGCCAGGAAAGCACATCTCCCTCCCAGGGAGCCAGGGTGGCCACAGAGCTGGCCCAGCTTCACAGGCAGCCCAAAAAATCCTCCCAACCTTTAGGTTTCCCCCCGAAAGGACGTTCCTTTCCCAGCTCACTTGTGCCAAGCGCTTGCCTCTCGGGAGGAGCTCAGAGCTCTGCTACCTACCACAGACATCTGCCGATGGCTCTCACAAGCAGCTACTTCTAACCAGCTTAGCCTGCGCAGATTTAAAATAAAGGACATCGCTCTTAATTACACTTTTGAAAAGTCCTTGCTCACACATACATTCACGTTTACACTCACACACACACTTTCGCGTGTACACGCACGCATACGCGTGTTCACACACAAGGGAGGGGGTACCAGCCGTAGCCTGAGGACAAGTATATTCAGCACCAGCTTAAAGTATAACTCCACTCATTTTATGAATAAAAGCTTTGCAGAAAAATGTCTTGGGAGGAGAAGCCACAGGGCTGTTATAGCTTTAACAGACCCGGAGTGCTTATCTCAAGCTGAGAGAGTGATTTCATGGCAATAATTTGTTTAAAGTGTTGCTGATTGCTTCCTATTTCTTCCTAGCAAATGACTTTTACACCTTTCTACTGTTGCTTTTATATGAGCTGCTATGGCAATTACTCTGTGGGAGGCTGTGTAAACATCACACAGAACCTTTTATCTCACTACTAAGGGCCATAGAAGACACTCCTGAGACCAGATAAAACGTATTTTCATACATTTTTCCCCTTGCTTGAAAAAAATATTGTTACTAAATTGCTACCAGAGTTTTCTCTATTCTTACAGAATGCATGCAAGTGTACTTCCGACAGAGACTGTCTGATCCCTGCAAGTAGCCTCTTTGAAGGGAACTTCAATAAAGTAATAAATAAAATTACTGAGAAGTCCTGGAGGCAAGGAATTGCCCCTTCTCTGCTAATTTTATCAGAGAGATTCTTCTTTTGTTTCACATCAAGTTGACTTGTTCGGAAGAACAGGGGGTACACAGTGATTAGGGCTAATCAGAGGAATCTCTTTCTGGTTCATCCTTTTATTCTCAAGTGCCAGCGCTAGGTGTCAGCTATCTGTTTCTCCTGCCCCTGCTAGGAACAGGTTGATGCAACCATGTTTGGAGCCTGACCAAGGCGCTTTGCATGTTTGACTGGGGCTCCAGCCCAAGGATTTGGTTTGGCCCATGAAAGTTTTCTGCTTTATCCAAACTTCAAAGTTTCTGCATTCTCTGCTCTGCATCTCTCAGAGATCTGAGCCCTGTCAGATCACCCGTGAAGCCTAAGTGTCATCACGCAACCACATTTCTGTCAGATTAATCAGAGCACACACTACGGAGTCTATGCCAATTTTAGGCATTTTTTTTTCCTGTCACTTTTATTCTGACTTTAAGGGGACTTAAAATAGCTGAACCAGCAGAAAGTTAGAGCAGCACAGGAAGATAATACAAGATCTGGCATAAATCCTGCGGGCACAAAGTCAGGTTGTCTATGTTTTTTAGCACATTTATGCTGATGAAGTGAGTTCATTCTTGATCAGTTTTGTGTCGTGTGACCACAGTGGGGTTTTGTTCTTATCAAGAAAATAATTGTATTACTCACAGTAGAGTAAGAAAGATACTCTGATAGCAATTAATAGCAAGAGAATGACAGAGCATTAAACCTTACAGGATGATTAACTTAACAACTAACTATTGTAGCTAGGATTGTCATGCATTTTAATCCTTGATTGTCCATTGTTTGGGGGATTTGATAATTTAACTGTAACTTGTATAAAAAGCATTATTAAACTCCTACATGCTCACCAGCAGATTACATTCCTTTCTATGATTTGATGCAACATAGTCTAATATAAGTAATATGATATTTCATTCCTCAGAATTCAAAATGAATGAGATGTTTCAAATGTCTTATGGATGAAAGCACCAAAATGTGAAAGGAAAATTCTTAAGACCTTTACCTGTAGGCAAAATGGGAAAAACATTCCTCAGTGATGTTATCTTAGATTCTTAACCATAATTTTCCATTTTGTGTGTGTTTTGTACTATGATTCTATTTCAGAAATAATAAGTTTGAAATTTGAAAGTAAACACATTAGTTTACTTCCAAGACCTGCCATTTCCAGCCACCCTGCCCCACGGATAAAAAGCATGCACACAATGTTGTGAGGGCAGCACTCTTAGATTCGTCTAGTTGTGTTCTTTACCTTTGGTAGAATCAAGGAAAATTTTCTGAACTGCAGATCATATTTGTCTTCCAGAGCATATACTGCCATGCCGGTCCTTCTGCTGCTCATCCACCCCTACTGATACACCATTAATAGTACACACTGACAGCTTCTTATATTAGCCCCCCACAATGAGTTACAGCTGACTTTAATTTCAGTGTTTAAAATGTGTTATCAATACTAGCAGAGAACAGGACTCTGGTAGATCTGGATCAAACTCATATTTAATAAGGAGAATAAAGGACATAATACATACCCTTACCTACACATGGAGTTCTCTGCTTGCGCTTCTGGGCAATGAAATAACTCCCCAGCTTTAAGAGAGGAGTAGGTACTCATCAATAGGCTCTACAACATCTGTTGAAAGAAGTGCTGTGTGCAACACGATGTCAAACAGAGGGAGCGTGAGTTCGTTAGGAAGTTATGAAAGGAGCTTCCTTGTTCCTTGGACTGAAAGCCCATTTCTGGCTCCAGGTGGTAGAAACATTAAAAAAGGACTGATTGTGCATTATTCTCACTGCTGTTTTCACACAAGCACGAACTGGTCTGGTACAAGAACTGTCTGTCAAGTAAGTGAAATGAGATAAGCAGGACTAACACAGCATTATGCACTTAGCATAACAGTAACTCCTGTAACATTATCTAGATGGCTACATAAATCGCTCTTAAGTACTCCAAGTGTTGTTACGTGCATTTTCTTTACAAACAGGGTTGGTAACATTGTTCTTCCTGGCCTTTGCACACCCATGTACATGTTCCTTCAGCCCTAAGAAAGTGAGAACTGTAACCGTATTAAACAAAAGCTGAAATGATTATTCACAGCAGTATTATCTGACTGAAGCAAAAGTCTTCTGAAATCTATTTGCTATATGTGTCCATGGGTAGATGAGAGTACAATGCAAGACTGCCCTCTATTAAATGAACATTCATTTGCCCTACACAAGCCAGAGAGTGGAAAATCCTGATTCAAGCCCCGAGGTTTGTGCAAGGGTACCGCTCAGACCAGACAAAAAGGAAACAGTTGTGCAGTATCCGATGTTCATTTGCAACTCATCACAGAGATAACTAATTCATCACTGTTCTTTAATGTTATCATATTCAATGCTAAAGCCTCACTTAGTGTGAATGGTGGCACTATTCCACCACAAAAACTTGTTTCAGATAAAAAAAGGTACACACAATGTCAGTGTCTAGTCAAAGCTGCTTCCCAAATACAATCCCCTTCAAATCACTTTATACAAATAAGACTATATCTAACCCATTTAAGTGGAAGAGGAGGGGTGCCTAGGAAACATCTCACCTCCCCAGCTAGCTTTAGCAATTTAACTGCAATCTGGTGTGGGTTTACAGCTTCTATAGAGAGGAGACACAGAGCCCCTAACCTGCCTTACCCACACCAGGTGCCCTTCTGTCTCACCCCTTCCTATTGAGGGACCTTAGAGAGAAGATCCTCATGAGGGGTTCCCCTTGGTTGCCTACCTGTAGACACAGAGATACATTGGAGCCTCCCAGGACACTGAAGACAGAGTGGGAGGCTGGCAGGTGGGACCAGTGCTTTCTGGGCCAGCAGAGGGACCACCCTGATACTGAACATCAGTGCCCATGGAGGTGTTCATCTGTTAGTCCCAGGGACAACCAGGGGACAGCACAGGCAGTACGGAAGGGTTTGGCTCTACAGACACAAGCTACGCCATGTCAATTACTTCCAAAAGCAGAGAGCTGCCCCTGGTCTGTTTTATTTACTGGTGTAGACGTAACCCTCAGCTTCAATGGTGACATTGCTTGAAGAACTGCACAGTCTACCCAAAGGGAGTCAAGTAATAGATACTAAATTGCATCTTACTCTTATACACTAATATTATCACAGCTTTATATGAAATAAATGTCCACATGTAAATTCTCCAGGCTTCTTCAATCACGTCTGAGTAACCACAAATCTCTCCTTAAAAAAACAAACCAAAACACATGCAGAGTTAGTATTTGTCCAATATTTATGTCTAAGATATTTCTCTTACTTCTCACAGATGTTTAGCATCTTCTGTTTCTTGCTTACCCATCTCTAGCTGTCCCCTCAGAAGCTCTGGGAATTCATGGGACGATAACATCTGAGAAGTTATTGCCCCCAGGGATCTTACTGTCTCTGCACCCAGATTGCCTCAGCTGCTGTCCACATAGAATCATAGAATCATAGAATCTTTAGGTTGGAAAGGACTTCCGAGATCCTCAAGTCCAACCATCAACCTAACACCACCACGTCTACTAGAACTCTCTGGGCCTGTCCTTCCAACCAGTTTTCTATCCAGCAAAGAGTGTACCGATCGAAGCCATCAGCTGCCAGCTTCTCCAGGAGAATGCTATGCGATACTGTATCAAAGGCTTTGCTAAGGTCCAGGTCGATGACATCCACAGCCTCTCCCTCATCTACTAGGTGGGTCACCTTATCATAGAAGGAGATCAGGTTGGTTAAGCAGGACCTGCCCTTGATGAACCCATGCTGGCTGGACCTGATTCCCCATCCGTCTCGCACCTGCTCAGTGAGCACTCTCAAGATGAGCCGCTTCATGCTCTTTCCTTGTACCGAGGTCAGGTTGACAGGCCTGTAGTTCCCTGGATCCTCTTTTTGGCCCTTCCTGTAGGTAGGCATCACATTGGCCAACCTCCAGTCAACCAGAACCATGCCTGTTAGCCCAGACCACTGATAGATGCTGATAGATGATGGCTAACGGCTTGGCAAGCTGCTCCGCCAGCTCCCGCAGCACTCTCGGGTGGATACCATACGGCCCCATGGACTTGTGAGAGTCCAGGTGAAGTAGCAGGTCATAAAGTGCTTCCTCCTGGATTATAGGGGTATATCCTTAAGCCAATTCAGATTAACAGAGCTGTCTGGGAGCAGCCCAAGAGCAGCCACATCATCTGTCCTGTCATCCCTGAAAGAAGGGAAGTGGCCACAGGGAATGCTCATTGGACTTGGGCTTCTAAATCACCACTGTGAAAACTTGACCCCAAATCTGGAGCACAATGCACAGCCACTTGCTGCAATGTAAGGAGACTTGGATTTCTGTGTTCTTTAGTGGTTTGACTTTGGTTCCTTCCTAAAACAGACAATTTAACAAGTTTGTCTCTAGAAGCCTTTGAATTTATCCTAAAATGGCCTGTTGCAGGAAACAGTATTTCACATTTCTTTTGTATCTGGTAACATATAAATTTCACACATGTAAAATCATAGAATCATTTAGGTTGGAAAAGACCAAGATCATCAAGTTCAACCGTTCACCTGGCACTGCCAAGCCCAACACTAAACCATGTACCTAAACACCACACCTACACAATTTTTAAATACCTCCAGGCATGGTAACTCAATCACTTTTCTGGGCAGCCTGTTCCAGTGCTTGGTCACCCTTTTGGTGAAGAAATTTTTCCTAATATCCAGTTTAAACGTCCCCTGGAGCAATTTGAGACCATTTCCTCTTGTCCTATTGCTTGTTAATTGGGAGAAGAAACAAACTCCCACCTGGCTATAACCTCCTTTCAGGTAGTTGTAGAGAATGATAAGGTCTCCCCTCAACCTCCTTTTCTCCAGATTAAATAATCCCAGTTCCCTCAGCCACTCCTCTAAGATGAGGGCCTGTGCTCCAGACCCTTCACTAGCTTCATTGCCTGTCTTTGGACACACTCCAGCAGCTCAGTGTCATGTGCTGAGGGGCCCAAAACTGAACACAGTATTCAAGATGTGGTCTCACGAGTGCCGAGTACAGGGGGACAAGCGCTTCCCTACTCCTACTGGCCACACTATGTCTGATACAAGCCAGGACGCTGTTGGCTTTCTTGGCCACCTGGGCACACTGCCGGCTCACATTCGCTGGCTTTTGACCAACATCCCTACACCCCTTTCTGCCAGACAGCTTCCCAGCCACTCTTCCCCAACTCTGTAGTATTGCCTGGGGTTGTTGTGACCCAAGTGCAGGACCCGATATTGAGCCTTGTTGAACCTCATACAGTTGCCTTCTGCCCACTGACCTAGCCTCTCCAGACCCCTCTGTAGAGCCTTCCTACCCCCAAGCAGATCAACACTCCCGCCCAACTTTGTCTGCAAATTTACTGAGGGCGCACTCAATCGCCTCATCCAGATCATTGACAAAGATATTAAAGAGAACTGGCCCCAGCACTGAGCCCTGGGAAACACCACTAGTAACAGACTACCAACTGAATTTAACTCCATTCACCATAACTTTTTGGGCCCAGTCATCCAACCATTTTTTTACTCAGTGAAGCACATGCCCATCCAAGCCATGAGCAGCCATGGGATAGTTTCTATCCTATTCTTTAGAGTAATTGTAAATCATTACTTTTTTTCAGTCTTCCATTTCTCTGGTATTGACTGGATAGTAATGATGATAACCCACAATTTGTAAGCTATATGGTGAAGTGTAGATGACAACCAGTAGAGCCAGTCACATTGCTCGTCATGTGTCTGTCTGTCCTAGTTTCAGCTGAGACAGAGTTAATTTTCTTTCTAGCAGCTGGTATAGTGCTGTGTTTTGGATTTGGGATGAGAATAACATTGATAACACACTGATGTTTTAGTTGTTGCCAAGCAGTCAAGGACTTCTCAGCTTCTCATACTGCCCTGCCAATGAGAAGGTGGGGGAGGGCCAAGAAGCTGGGAGGGGACACGGCCAGGACAGCTGACTCAAACTGGCCAAAGGGATATTCCATACAGTATGATGTCATGATCAGTATGTAACTGAGCCCAGGAGGCAGCTCAGCTCCAGAACTAGCTGCCTCCTGGCTTTGGGTAGTGAGCAATTGTGCTGTATTATATATTCTATTACTATTACTATTATTGTTGTTGTCTTCTTCCTTTTATATCCTGTTAAACTGTCTTTATCTCAACCAACAAGTTTTACCTTTTTTTTCTTTTTGATTTTCTCCCTCATCCCACTGGTGGGGGGGAGTGAGTGAGCAGTCGGCTCTGTGGTTGTTTTAGCTGCCTGCTGGGTTAAACCATGACATATGTCCTTCTAGTATATGCTCCTCTTCCATTTGAAAATAATAATCTGTTGTTATTTTGTTAGGTCTGCTCAAATGATTCAGTGATTGCACACTGTCTGTGAACACTTTCCACTGAGACGCCAGGAACTAAATGGTCTCTAAATCAGCCATTCTAAGAGATATTTGTCCTATTTGCTATTTCTGCATAACAAACAACAAATCAGAGAATATATGAGGCAATAACAAATTCTTTTGTTGTTTCTTGTTATATGCAATGTAACAAATTCTCCAATCTAAAAGCGGATGCTGCAACATTTTATATCACTTTCTGCTAGGGTACTTCTCAATTTACTAAGTTCTATGTAAGACTTTGTTTTCAGTTTAATAGTAGAAATTTGCCACTTGTTACATACAAATTTATTTCCCATCGTATAAGAATTTTTATAAGTAAAGGTTATGGTCTTAGTGTAGCCATCTTCCTCCTGGAGGGATTCATGAGGCTACATATTTCTGGTCCCTGCAGGCAAAATAATTAGTTCTCTATCATCTTTACTCACCTGATTTCGCACTACATAAATGTTCAGTACAGCTGTCAAGATAGGAGCATTTTCCATATTTCTATGCTCACTTATATTCTCTTGTCCCAGTTTTCTCAGGAATGTAAAATCATCCTATAAATCTTTATCTACTGAGTATTTCAAAGTCATCATATGCTTTTAAACTGGACCAGAGACAAATGAGAGGTACTCGTTACACAGAATGTCCAAGTTAGTGGCATTCCTTGGGGGAATTAATTTTGATTTAGGAAAGGAAAATATAGCAAAGTATTCAATCTGCATATCGATCAAAATGACAATACAATCCTTACCTTTATGTAAATGAAGAAACTCGCTAATTTTATATTCAGGGCTGTTCCCCTTTGCGTATCAGAAGCGCTTATCAGTTGAGAAAAATGCACAAACTGCAGAGGACTTAGACAATTAGGCAGTATGTCTGGCAGTAGACAACATAATACCTATTGTTCTTAAATGTCTTTGAACCATAAATGAAATCCAGCAGAAAATTAGAAACCCGGCTGACTTCACTCATCATCAGTGGTTTCATATAACCAAACAACAGTCAAAGTCTGAATCCCACTCCTGGAAGGAAATACCAGTTACCAGTAAATTACCTCAGGGCAATTCCTCTCCTAGCAAAATACAAGGCTCCCCCAATTGCAGTGACGCAAGGTCAGGGTTAGTGAAGTTATGGAGAACAAACAAAGAAACCAACTCTTAACTAAAGGAGATGAAGTGGGAATAAAGGAGCTAAGAGCAAGTGATGATTTCTCTGTTATGAGCACAAATTACACAGGTGCCTTACTTGCCTTTCTTCATTGGAAAGAAGAGGTGGAGGGTGAGCTGGGAGGGTTGGAAATTGCGTGTCAGCAGTAAATGAGTTTTTGCCTAGAGTGTAGACAGTTTTGGCCAGTGCTCCACCAATACGACCTTTATGTCATCGTTCCAGTTGGCTCAGAACAAGTCTTGGGCTGCTTTAAACTATATCAGAAGCTGGAGACTGTAGGTTTAGGGAAGCACTAAGTTTCTGCAAAGCCTCTTACCTCCCTGTTTGCTCTTTACCTCTTCAACAATCCAGTTTGGTCTATACATGTTTTTTTGTCTGCTCTTACAGTGCCTCTGACATGTTCAAGCAGGAGATGACAGCCATCACAGCAGCATGTGCCATTTTGTGATGGAAGCCGTGTTCACAGATCTTGGCAATATATTATAGTCCCTCATCTGTTCAGTGTTTAATTTGCTAAACAATGTTCAAATCCAGAGACATGTTACATGACTCACACCACATGATACAGCAACTTTAGCATCCTACGGTAAAAGCTCCTCTGAGATGGTCCATGACATATTGCCCAGAACATTTACTAAGCTGTCAATAATCTGTATTTCACCACTGATTTCTTTTTGCAACTTTTTTCTTCTGTCTTGTATTTTTGGTAACCTAGACCATTAACATATTACTGAACCTTATATTCAGAGGAGCCTTCAGTGTCCTGTCCTTAAATCCAGACAGGAGCAGAACTGATTGGCAATACAGTTCTGGTTACCCTGCCCTGCTGCTGTGCACCTGGCAAAGAACATGAAAGTTAACCTCTAGCAGGATAACTCTGAGCCTTCTTTGCTGGAGTTTATCACAGACAACACTTTTTGAAGTGTAAGAGTCAGCCTTTCACAGAAATGAGTGCTTTCCAAATTATTTATAGCTAATATAGCATTTTCAAATGGGTTAATAACAAGTTACTTCTTGCAGGACCTTCACCATAAGCTTTCTCTATGTCTCTGATTGCACAGCTCTTTTAATCAATTTTATGCAACTAATGTTCCCGATCTACTACCCAAATGTGCCCTAGAGAATTCATATGATCTGCTGTAAGCCTGATAGTATATTTCTTAAATTAGTTTGCCTGAGAGAGGAAAAGATTAGGGCCCCATAGACCCTTGAGTACCTACTTTTAGGTCTTTGCCAGAAGACATATCTCTTTTATCTCTCTGGCAGAGAAAATTTCTCATTTTGTCACACTGGAGGTAATACTTCAAAGCTATCCACTATAAATTGAATGACAGAAATTTGAGCAGTATTTAGTTCATGGCAGTCCTGCTATTGGCTCTAGGGAGGAGAACAAATTCTGATACGATCATGGTGCAGCTTTTCTTTTCACTAAATCTGGGTCCTCCTCAGAGGATGTGCTGATTTAGTTACTTCCACTGTTATTACCTTTGGCATAATGTGCAACAGGTTTTATATCCCGGAATGCTTAGTGCTTTATCTCTGCATTGAATTTTAAGTTTGCATGGATTTGCAAAATACAAGCGGTCATGATCAATAAGTTAGAGACAGCTAACAATACAATGTGGTACTTTCTAGAATGGAATCCATCCTGCAGGATACCTCCAGTATTTTAAAGAAACATTTTGCTAAAGCTATATTAGCGTAAAAAGATGCAAAAGAAAATTGAGGTTTTGACTGTACTTTTGCATAAGGTTCCTCATCTGGTTAATTTTGCAGCCTAATACCTAAATCCTCTGCAGAATAACAAATATTTATATATTGCTCTACTTTTTTTTCCTTTTTTTCCCCCAGAGTTTCTTTAAAAATCTCTGCCACAGTCCTATTCATGTAAACATCTCTACAGACACTTTGGGGAAAACAATACCCCCAAAACCAAACAAAAACGAAACAAAAAACTCAGACAAAAACCTGTTTTCTCTGCCTCCATGACCTGAAAAGCAGAAGAATTTATCCCAAATATACAGCAGTCAAAACCACATCTATAGTCTTAAGTAGCTGTTCTGTGCTGTTTACAAATTTGCCAACTGTAGAAACTGTAGAAATAAACAAAATGCATTGAAAACTGTATTTATGACTACCACAGAGTAAGCAAATTACTTTGTGAAGGGTGATACCTAGTTCTGTACAAGGACTTCAGGATGACACTGCAGCCAAAGTAGTTTTATTCAGTGCTGTTGTAGACTGAAAAAAAAAGGTTTGTAAACCGAACCAGAACATTTTACATGTTTAAACTGTTTCTGTTCACTAATAGCTATCAAAAGTGGTTATATCCTTCTACTTTTAAAGTTTAGTTTAGATTTTAATTACAAAATTGACTTTAATGCCTGTGCTTAGTATCAGGAATTACACAAGAATTGGTATGTTTAAAATTACATGTGATTAGATTAGTTTAGATTAGATGAGAGAAAACTCCCAAGCTTATAAGTTATTTATTCTCATTTAGTACGTTGTTTCCTCCACAGGTTTGCCTTATATGTACACAGAATAGCTGTACTCTTAAATATTTTTTCACACACCTGTACTCCTGTGTTGGCACACAGTTTTTTATCCAGCATTATGAGAGGGTTTCTGGCATGCAGTTGCATGCTGCCTACCTTCACAGATGCAGTTTTGTTCATCGAGACAACAGACCACACGTGGAAAGCCAAGGACAGTTTTAAAAAGAGGGAGGTGCTCCTAGTCCCAGTCAATAATGCATCACACACTCCACATAAACTAGCCTTTCCTTTTCATAACCCTACATAAAGCTGTCACTTCAATACTAAGAATGAATAAAAAGCAAGAAAGAAGAAAGGAAAGCAAAATACCCCAAATTTCACTTTTTTTGTCCCTGTCTTCATGGCAAGTTCACTGACACTCTCAGAGCTTATTTGCATTTCCCCATTGGAGCAGGCTTTGCTGTCTGCACCTGTACCTACACAAATCCTCCACAAATGTTGCCAATTTACAGATGTGCTGGGTTTTTTGCCTGTTAATCACACACGCCTCTTTAGAATGGGTCTTATTAGACTGTCACCTACTACCACAGTTCCTGCTTCATACCTTGCCATGTTTAGGCACCTCAGTCATTTGTCCTTATTTTTCAGTCCTAACACTGGCTCTGGCATCGTGCTTTGTATTTTGGGTAATCCAAAAGAAGAGCTTTCTAGAACCAAGGCTATTTTAAAGACAACTAGTTGTGGAAACCTTCGCTGAAAATCTAGCCACCTGCAAGCACGCTGTCTTGTTACTAGTTTGTTTTTTTTTTTTCCCTGATGCATTTTATGTACCTTCTTACAAAGGTTCTTAAGACTTTCCATGCTTCACCCTCATGTTTTCTTAAGACTGTTTTCAAAGGGAAAAGGTATAGGAACTTACTTTAGAATTTAAGATGAAAGCCATGTCTGCTCCACTGTGCCCAGATCTGGCTTCTTTGAGAAGGCACCAGTAGAATACTCCTTCTAGTGCACTGGGATGGTGAAAAACATAAACGTGGAGCATGATATTTTATTCTGTTGCATGCAGGTTCTTATGGCACCCTCAATACTGCAATATCTACACCTTGGAATAGTGCATTTAATGTGGTGAGTGTACATCAGTCATCCTGGGCCGCTTATATCTTCACATCTTCTCCCTGAAGGGACAAGAATCTACAAGGGAGTGTCTTTTTCAATTAACTTTGGGAGTGTGGGAAAAACTATCTCTTTTCCTTTAGCAGACATACGGTGGTGTGTTTAAGACAGGGCAGAACAGCAGTGAATTTGAGGCAAGAAAAATGGTGAAATGTATGATGGCCTTTAGATTTTGGGGAAGTTTAATATAGATTCTCTGATTTGACTCCAAAGAAATGTTATTTTGTCTCACAAACAATAATTTTTTTTCTCTTTATACAAACTGCTATGTTGTGCCAGAGGCTTTATCTTACAGCATTAAGCTTTTCTTGGGTGAAGCTCACTTTAAATCTGAAAAATTGCCCCCAAACCTTCCATTGGTTTTGAAACGCTCTAGAAAATCAGCACAGCGAGATGAGGGTGCCCACCGGTGCCATGGCTGCTGGGGAAATACACTCAGTACAGGTAAAGAAGCTTTAGACCCAGCTAAATGGTATTCATATCAGCGAAGACAGGCTTCTTGGAGCAGAATGGTCCAAGGCAATGTGCAGAGTGTTGAGCAAACATGGCAGAAAGCCGTCATGGATTAATATGATGATCCTGACTAAGACAAGCACAAAGGAAGCACACAGACAGCAGGGACAGGCCAGCTGGAGGATACAGAGACATCAGCTGTGCGGGTAGGGATGGAGTTATGAATGCTAAAGCTCAGCTGGAGTTGAAGCTAGAAAGGAAAGTGGAGAACAGCAGGAAAGGTTTCCTTCATAGTTACCCTGGTGGTGTGGTTTTACCAACAAGAGAAAGGCTAAGGAGAGTGTGGGCCCATTGCTCAGTGGAGTTGGGAATCTAGTGACAAGGGAAATGTGCACCTTTATGTCTTTTTAGCCTCAGTTTTCACTTGTCCCTAGGCCTTGCAACATCCTGAGTCTGCTGGCAGAGTCTGTGGGAGTGACAGCATAGTCACAGGAGACAAGCACAGAGTTAGGGATCACTTATTGACTTGGATGTGCACAAGACCGTGAGATCGGTTGGGATGCATCTAAGAATGCCAGAGAAGCTGGCTGATGTCATTGTGAGGGCAATCTACATAGTTTTCAAAAGGTCATGGAACTTGGGGGAGGCTCCTTAGGACTGGAAAAAGACATCACACCCATTCTTGAGAAAGGCAAGAAGGAGGATGCAGGGAGTTGCAGGCTAGTCAGCCTCTGGGAAGGTTATAGAGCAGATTGTTTTAGAAACTGTTTCCAAACACATGAAGGACAAGAAGGGGGTTGAAAGCAGCAAACATGGCTTTGCCAAGGGCAAATCATGCCTGGCCAGTCTCACTGTGTGGTGATACACTGTGGACAAGAGGAAGGCAGTGAATGTCTTTAGCTAGGTCTTTGACACAGTCTCCCGTAGTTTCCTTATCACTGAACTGGTGAGATGTGGGCTGTACAAGTGGACAATAAGGTAGGTGAAAAATTGTCAGACCTGCCAGGCTCAAGGTTTTAATCAGGAGTGCAAAGTCCAGCTGGTGGCCAGCTGGGGTCTACAGTTCAAGATCATCATTAACAATCTGGATGACGGGACTATGTGCACTTGCAGTAAGGTTGGATGAAAAGGTCAATATGGTGGTGTGAAGGGCTTCTGTCTGGAGTGACATGATGAAGCTGAAAAATGAGCTGACAGAAACCTCATGAAGTTCAACAAAAGCAAGTGCAAGTCTTACTTGTGCTGACTGGGAACAGCTCCACAGAATACTCTTTGCAGTGGAAGTTTAACCTATCTCAAATGTCTACTGTATTTACAGAGCTATCAAGAAAACCGTCGGGGCTGGGGCCATCACTGTGCCATGCACAGTCTCTCAACAGGACAAAGGTGCATCCTTTGCCAGACAGCACTGGAGAGGAGCGGAGAGCACCTTGATTCTCCTTAACCAAGTCCCTATCTCAGACTAACCCCCTTCATTCCCCTTCTCACTCTGAAGTATAAAGGAAGGAGAAAAACTGTTTACTTTTCATTATGAGTGTGCTTAACAGTTGTTTCTCTGTATCACCTGGACTGCTCCCATAACCTGCCAGGTTTTGAGGTGTTGATGTTCCAGCAGGACAGCAGTGAGTTAAAGACTCCTGCTGAGCAGAGAAGTTCCTTCTCATTGCTGTCCTCTGCGCCTAAGACGGCAGGGACCTGCACAGTCTACCTCCTTCCTTCACAAAAGTTGTGCACTGGTGGGAGAGACAGGGGATGGAAGGAAGGTGAAATGAAAAGATGAGAGAAGAGAGATAAATGGTGAGAGGAAAAACATAGTAAGGAGAGAAGAACCCTGTATAACCTTTGGACTTGTTGCAGCCAAGTGCCATTTTTTATGGTTGCAAGCTTCCATGTCTTGCTGGGCTGTTCAGAAAAAGTTCCCACAAGAAAAGGATTTTAACTTCTAGAAAAAAAATAATCTGCTTTTATTATTACTATTTATTGTTACATTCTGATAATTTCCAGGATTTCTAACAACATTCCAGTTTCTGTGGAGCCATAGAAATCCATACATATAAGAAGTTAATAAAACACTTGTTCTTTTGCCTTTTGTTTCTTTTGATAAAAGACTTCGTTAGCATCTTCCAGCTAAATAGCTTCCACCCAGTTCCTGTGTACGAGAGCACATAGCAGCAGCATCGCCGTGTGAGACTGATGCATTCATCAAAACCCCCAAAGCAGGCACAGTGCACCATGGGCTGATACTGCAGACCTCCAAGGCTGCTCAGTGAAAGTTCTTGAGCAGTAAGCAGCCATTACAATACTGTCTGTTACATCTTAAAGGGAAAAGGCCTGATTGTATTACAAAAAAAAAGAACCAAGGAAAAAAAAATCTCCCCTATTTCAATTGGTGAAACATTATGTAAAGAAAGAAAAGAGTTCCAGATAAAAAATGGCACAGTTAAAGCAGTCCTTCGACGCTTATGATCTGAAGACCTATATCCTCCAGAAAGCCACTAATGTGCAGAAAAAACTGCTTATACCTCAACACTTCTGTGACGGAGCATCTCAAAATCAACCTCTTGTCCTCTCTCCTTTAGTCCTCTCCTTCCTCTATAACATCTGTTTTTCTGTACAGAAATAAAAGCACAGCCATGCTGGGTTTTCTTTCCTCCCCCTCTGTTTTTCTTTTTGATTACGGGCTAAAAGATTGAGAAAGTTTGTGACTTCTTGATCTAGAGCTTTGAGCTTAAGAGAGTGAAGCAGAAGGGAATGGGAAGCCCCGGTGAGCGGAGATCACCTTATGTAGCCTATGTGTTCAAAGAAAAAAGCAAAGCAGGAGCGCGAGAACAGTATGGCGTGCGCTCCCTGTTTGCTCAGATTTACTAACAGCACAAAGACAAAGCAGTACCGTATTTTTTATAATGTCATTTCTCAGGAATGCAATGTCCCACCCTCTCCCACTCTCAGCTTTAAACTCGTTTGATGAACACCAGTTTTCCAGTAAAGACAACATGGTATTTGGCCAGAGTGGTGGAATAAGAAACATGATTCTTTTCATGTTGGACACTTGCATAATATTTCTTCACATCCAAAGTTGGGTTTATGCAGGATTACAGCAATTCTTATTTTATTTATGAAAGATGACAGCATGTCATGTGATAATGTTTAGGTTAGTCATCATGCAACCTATAATAGCCTACGTGGAGGGAAATATGAAGTTTTACTTAGCAAAGTGAAACCTTTAATTAATTTCATCTGTCCAACAGTTGCTTTTTTTTTTTTTACCCAAGCAGTAAATATCTTCCAACAGATTCACAGAGCAGAGACTCATCTTACAGCGACAGCTAAGAAAAATGCTTATTAACGCTCAGAGCCTGCCATGTATGTCTGACACAGCCAGGTTTGTCACGCTGTTGAACTCAGATCTGCGTGAGAAAAACAGATTGTGCACAAGCCTTTGCAGCTTCTCCAGGCCTGTGAAGGCTTGCGTGGTCTGCACTGGAGAACGGTGTCCTTCTCTGCAAGAGGAAAGGAGAAAACTCTCAGCCCATCACCGTCCTCTCCTCATGTATTGCTGCTACCTTCACCGGGGCGGGTGAGACATCCTTCTGGGGAGAGGTGAGGAAAGAGCAGGGAAAACCCCTCTTGAGACCTGTTGAGATTAACATTTCCAAAAAGTCTCCAGCTGACCCTCCGGGTGCCATCAATAACGTTAACCGTGGATGATCTAAAGGCAGCGATATGAGGCATAGTTGGTTTTTATTGCAGTACAACCATAAATAATTAAATACAGTGTAATAAATGAGCCTGTCAAAACCAGCTGGCATGAAGTTAGACCTACTAATCTGATCTGACTGCCAAAATCAGCATGCAAGCAAATCTGCATCTGTGAGCTGACTGCCCAAGGTGTTCAGGAAGCAGGCTGTGCATGCCCGTGTCAGCTACCCTGAGCAAAGATGCTGCCTGGAGGTGCCCCGTGGTGGCAGACGGATGCCCCATAGGACAGAGGAGTGTGAAGGTCAGCACTTAACTGCTGCCGCACACCAGCATGTGTCATAGGTACAGCCTATCACTGGATTTTATTTTATGTTTTCTAGATAGGATAAAATACTTCAGGAAGAGCTGACTTCCCAGCAAAAGTTTTTTCTTGCATGTGCATACACCACATTTTACCTACATGAACTGTATCAATAAAACATCTCCGGTTGTGTGAAAAGTTACATGGAGTCAGGAAGTTAAAACTACACCCTCAAGGCAGAGGCGTGAGCGTTTATAAAACACGGCTTTTCCCCTCCTTTCATTGTGCTTAAAAAAAAACAAAAAAAATGAAATTAATCTGCAACTGACCAAAACAAACAAAAATGTTTCATAAAAAACCTGGCATTTTTAGGAGATGACTATTGGCCACGCATTGGTGATATTATTGGAGTTTTTCCTTTAAGCCCAGAGATTTAATCTAAGTATTATTAACAGTTAAATAATTTGCCAAATTTTTTCCTTACTAAGCCTTCTTTTTAAGATGGTTATTGGTTTGTTTCCTTTCAAATTGTTTTTCAAGTGTGATTTTTAATGAAATTTCAATAAAAATATCTCTTTTTAAAGAGTAATTTTATTTTTTTTTAAATTTAAAATGCCTCCAAACAGAGACCTTGCAAACTCCAGTCAGCCTCAATGCTTTCTGTGCCGCATTCTCCTGGTTTTGGCTGACTCTCCATTTCACTGAATCTAAAAAAAACCCCAAACAGTAAAATACGTATTTGCTATGTATGCGCACACATACACATGTAAAAACACACAAATGCACGCACGTACACGCACACACGTACATACATACATACTATTTGGCCGAGGCCAATCTGGAAAAACAAGAAAAGTTGCTAATGCCTGAAATTTGGGGTCTCTGGTGGGAATAACTGTGTAGCTACAGTGTAGCTGTCAGTGCTACCAGGAGTTTGCACTCTCCATCTATTTGGGATTTAACATTCAAGGGAGTTTAGAGATGTTGTAATCATCATCTGTCAGACCGAGACGATGATTTGATAGTCAATTCCTGCTGCAAGGGGAAGCATTCCCTTTTTTACTGTGCAGTGGGATGGGTTTTTGAGAGAATCCTCCACCCTGCAGCAAGATCAGAGCTAAAATAGCTGACGGGCATTTCAATGTTTAAATTTTTGGTGACGTTTACACACCCTTGTCTCCCTCTCTCTCTTCTACATGAGGACAATGAAGGGAAGGGGATATTACCCTCGCACGTACTGATACAACATAAATATTTTGAACTTTATCATGCAGATATGGAAAAACGGTCCTGTTTCCACCTCCCTTTTTACATCAAATTTTTGCCAACAGCAACTTCGTTTAGCTATCGTCACATACGCTGCATTAAAAAATGCCTGTACTCTGAGGGTGGGTTATGCCTGAGTGACATTAAAGTCAGAGCAAAAGACCGACAGAATGGGTGTGGGCACAGCTAAGGGAGGTATGAAGCTATCTATCATCCAACACCTTCCAGGGATCTTTGCATTTGTGATCTAATCGTAGTGGCAGGACCTGTGGCTCCAGAAAGGCATCCTGCGTTGACTTTAAAGACGTCAGGAGATGGGTCCGAGCACCGCATCTCTCTCTTTTCTCCCTCCCAGCTGCTGGCAGGTGCCCGTGGGTGCCGGGCTGCGGTGCGTGCCGTGGGGCGGCGTGCCTCCGCACGCCCGCCAACTCTCCCCACGGCCCAGTGACGGTATATACACCGATAAATCTGCCACCCGCTCACGCAGGGCTGCAGGCTGGCACCCACCTCCTCTCCGCCCGCCTTACATGCTCCTAATCTGTCTTCCTGCAGGAGCAACGATACCGGATCAGACGGCGGCACATTTTTGTGCTGGGTACCTGCCTTAGCCGAGGCCCTTTCATTTGAATTGCAGCCGGCAGCCAGCTGGGCAGGGTGGCAAAGGGGCTGTCGGCGCTGGGTAGGAAAGTCTGGGAGGAAGGCAGCCCCGTGCGGAGAATGGCAGGAAAGCCGCTCGGCTTCCCGGTGGCTCTATCTGCTGGGAGGCAGCGCGGCGCCTGGAGCCTGCCTGCCCTTCAGGCGCTGCCCGGGATTTCCGAGTCGTGGCCGCGGCTCCTGCTAACAGCCAAATATTTCACTCTTGAGACATACTACACTTCCTGATATAGGATGCACTTGCGTGTCTCCCGGTGACCTTAAACACTAATAAAGGAGTCATAATATGACCTAGACAGGCCTTGAGAGCCAGCTGGAGTGCGAGTGGTTGAAGGGGAGGTCGAACGGCTGGGTGTGCTTGTCTGCTCTTTGTTCAGCAGCTTTTGTGTCGTGTTCTTTTCCTTTTGATTACGCGGAGGAAGAGATTTTAAAATACATTCGCGTTGCCCTTTGGCCAGCAGCAAAAGTTAATCCACTGTGCTGGGAGAGAAAATCTAAGTGTGCTGACAGTCGGGGCTGACCAGCAGCTCCCGTAGCCTTGCTCTTGCTCCCCACAACTACGTCCTACCAAGGGAAACAGCAGCACAGCGCAAGGGCCAATCCTCCTACGCAGTCTTGAACTCCCACTGCCTGCACAGGCAAGAAATGACTGTGCGTGTGTATCGTGGACCTTTTAAGGCCACTCTTCAGTTGTAAGCCGGACAGAGCTATCCAGCTCCTATCCAAATCACAGACTGAATAAATGGTGGGGTTCTCGACGTTGTCGGACCAGATTTTCATCTGCTGACAGCAGACTTATCTGCATTCAAAATGGTGGAGGACTTAGCCTTTTTGGTGTAAGAATAGAATAGAATAGAATAGAATCATTAAGGTTGGAAGAGACCTCAAGGATCATCCAGTCCAACCTTCCCCCCACCACCTATTAACCACTAAGCCATGTCCTTCAGTACCGTGTCTAACCTTTCCTTAAATACCCGCAGGGACGGTGATTCCACCCCCTCCCTGGGCAACCTGTTCTAATGCCCGACCACCCTCTCCAAGAAGAAATTTCTCCTAAGCTCCAACCTGGGAAACACAGCAGCTATCTTTTGCTGCTTCCTGCCACGTGTTGAGTTTTGTACTGCCTTGGCCCTACAGGCTAAGCAAGAATAAGCAGAAAGAGGCTAATTTTGGATCATGCTGGCAATCCAGCTATCAACCATAAAATGTGCTCAGACTTGCTAAGTAATGAGTGAGTGATGACTTTGTTACCAGCAAAACGATCAATGTTACAGAGATCAAATGCAAGTGGAGGAGAAACAAGAGACCACCGGGGAAAAGAGGTAAACTTTCTCGTCAGGAAAGAATTGTTTTAACTGCTTTAATAGCTCTAAAAATACTTAATTTGACCATGAACCTATGTTATTTAGATCTGTTTATTTGTAAAAGGAAGGATAACAGTCTGTCTTCAACTCTATATTACATAAGATCAGCTGACATTTGCTATGATATCATACATCAACAAAATGAAATAACTTGCAGAGAAAATATTCACTTTCTTTGTCTGAAATGAAGCCAGCAGACAGAGGAGAGATGAATATGGAATAAGAGAAAATATTAGAGCAGTCATACCCAGACTAAATTTAGATACAAGTGATGCATGACCTAATTCAGGAGAGCTCAAGAAAAAAAAATATCTTAGGCATTATTATCATTAATAGAAAAGCTTTAAATTGCAGAAACCAATCCTTAGCAAATGAACAATGCAGTAAGACAATCTCACAACTGATGAAAACTTAAGTGCGCCGTGATCTCATCATCCTCCGATACTTTCACATAACTCCCACTGCCTTTGACAGGAGCTATGCACACACATCGGAGGGGAGGCCTTCAGCTGCACAGAGAAACGGGAGGCAGAACCTGTACTCATGGCAATTCTTAATGCTCCCTGTCACTGCACAGCCCAGCAGCTCAAAGCATTAGAGATCCGCTCTCATCTAAGACCCTCATCAAGTAACCTCACATCTGAGGAGTATCAGTCTCCCCTCAAGACTCTTTCCCAGGATCTGACTGACAAGGGCAATTAATCAGGGCTGGGTCCACTGTAGTCAACAATGAGACACCAGTGCAAAGTTGATGAGAAGTCCACACCAGACCTCTTTTTCTGCATCAACGTTATTCTTGATATAGTGCGGTTGCTCACTTACCAGCTCATTTTTTTAAATAAATGTACATTTTTGAAACTGTTGGCAGGATACATTTCTCAGTTTGATTCAACTCAGTAGACTTCAACTGCAGTTTCTACGATATCCTATTCACTCATTCCACTTCCATACAAAGGGAACAAAGCAATGGTCTTTGTATATTTCTGTCTGTCCAGGACATCTCGCCATTCAGAACAGTCCCCTGTATAACTCTTCTAGGGTATGATGTGTCCACTTTATTATTTTAATTCACCATCATGGTGACAGAAAATGCTTCTCCTGACATTTTTCCAAATTCTTCATTTCTAATCTGTCTAGATAACATTTCATTATCTCCCCCCGATCCTAGACTTGGAGGGGAGGAAATGCTGTCTCCCATGTGCTCTAGGTTCTAGAATGGCAGAAGCTGGAAGAAGATGGAAGTTTTGGATGTCAATCTTTCTTTAATATTTGTAGGAATTGATTTGTCACCGTCCATCCTCACTCCTGAGGTTACACTTCTGTTGAGAAACCATGTCAGATCAAGAACTCTGTTGAGTATCTGATTCATTCAGTGTCTGATCTGTACAAAATAAAATTAGATTTAAAAGACTTTGGAGACCTTGCCAGTTCTTAGAGAATCCTGGATTTTTGTGTTATTTCTGTCTTTTATGGTATCTCATAAAGCAATACTTCTGTCTCATGTTAACGTCTTACCAGATCTATGCAAGCAGGATTGTCCGAAGTCCCCCTCCAATGCTGCAGGCCTCTCCACTCTTTACTTCTCCCGCTGGCCTTTAGTCTGCTATCTCTGTCATGGTTTTTGCACAGCATTTCAGTTTCTTTAAATGCACCACTAGTGGAGCCTCAGCTGATCTCAATTTCTATGTCACACAAGAGAAAAAAAAAAAGAAAAATACAGTCTGAAATACCATTTGCTTTTTACTGTCTAAAATGCACCATAAGTTCACCTCATGTCATGTACGTGTTTCCATTCTCCTCCACATCATTTTTTCCATGGAAACTCGCACCAGCGTCATATAGGATAGTAACGCCCCGCGTCTGGGCTGCCCATGTGTGAGAAGAGGAGGGGTTTGCTGGGAAGGTAGGTGTGACAGACAGACAAACAGCCCGCAGCTCTTCAGCACATGTGTTTCTCAAGCTCCAGTTGTAAGTTGACATGTTTACATTTCAAACCACTCACAGATTGCAGTGGGTGCAAACAGGCATCTTCAATTATTCGTGTGGCCTCTTCCCCATAAATAAAATATTAAGAAAGAAAGAAAACTGCCTTCTAGCCTGTTTACTGCTGGGATTCATCCCATCGTGTTATACTCAAACAGGGTAACTACGGGGACGCCTCAGCTGTCATGGAAATAAAAAGTTATGACAAATAAGCCCAGGGAACAGTCAGCTAGCTGCACTCCCCTGGGGGCAAGGGAAAGAGCCCCAGTGAAGGGATGGCTCTGCAGCGAGGTGAAGCGGGGTGCGGGGTGGTGGTGTCAGGGCCCCGGCTGACATGCAGGCATACTTCTGCACGTCATCACGGATTTGCTGTCACCCCAAAACGGAGCTAGTGGCTGGCTCAGCCCCGCTCACCCCGGAGGTGGGCTGGGATCCGGTGCCGCAGTCCCACAGCCTCCCTGGCTGCTGCCGGCACTGCCACCAGTTTTGTGTGACGATTTAGCCTAGGTGATATCTGTGTCACGTCCAGTTCCTACCTTATGCCAGTGAAACTCCAAATCGGTGCCAAGGGAGCTTCTTGTGAGCCATAATGCACGTTTGTTTGTTCAGTCAGGCATTTGTCCATAATGGTAGCTCATCACAAATAAATAAAAAAAAGTGCAGCAGTTATGTCCTGTGTGAATCTCACGTAGATTTGCAGATATAAGGTGGCATTTTTTAAAGCATCTATTTTCCAAAGTGACTTTAGTCCTTACCTCCCTCCAGCTTTCAGGGAGGCTTGTCCAAGCTGGCAACTACAGCACTTCACATGAGGTTAGGCTTCACACTTCTTAACTCCTAGATACCACCCCCAAAGGACATTCCTGTTCAGCATACACCACACGTAGACACGAACATGTGGTCGTGGGCCCCGTGCAGGACAAAATACAATTCCTATGTCTTTGCCCAGCTCACAGACGGAAACAAGATTTCAGTTCATGCTGGGCATATTAGCAAAGAGTGCAGGGATAAGTTCTGTCCATTCCCTTTAAATTCTAATCTTTTATAAAGTAATGAAAAAGAAATTGTTAGGAAAATAAATTAATGAGAACAGAGAAAATCCATATGTTCAGGAAGACCAGTCTCTTGCAATAATCTGTGGGCAGAGTGGTTGAAAAATATTTAGATATTTTTCTTTTTGACTGTTCCCTAGGAGTTGAATTCATCCTGCCTTTAAGAACCACTACCCCTGCTTGATCAGACTTATACTACGCCTAATATTTAAGTTCTCAAGAACAATTTCAGATTTCCTTCCAGTGAACATTAGAAAATGATACCGTGATTAGCCATGATATCTCTCTGACTGAGACTGCTAAACAAAACAAACGCCTGGCACAACTATTTGATTTGAGAAGAAAGAGAAGCAAGAGTAGTGATAGCCAGTTTCCAGGTTTTTATTAGAGGAAATGTTTTTGATACAGAAGTCCCATCCCAGATATATTTAAGTTCACATACTAAGTAATACAAACTCTTTCAAAAACATGGAAAAGTTCACAAAAGCTAATTAAAAGTAATTCTTACAGCCCTCTATTCACTTTTTTTCGTTATGCAGCTCCCAAGATTCAAAAGAATTATGGCATAGAAGATAGCCAAAGGGTCAATCCTGCCCAAAGATATAGTAGTCAATTAAGACAAGAGCAGAATTTTGTCCAGCTTTACCTTTGAACCATAAGGACTTTGTTAGCATTAAAAGAAACAGCCTTATTTTTCTGAGGAATACGAAGCCACTAGAGTTCTTGAAGAATAAATGAAAACTTTTCCTGCATTGTGCCCTACAGTCTTAGAAAAATAGTGAACTTTCTTCTCGCATTTTTTCCCACAAGCAATGTACAAGGCAGAAAAAAAAATAAAAATTGCTGAATAGATTCTGAAATTCCAGGCTGAATTGGCAAAATCTAGAAAAAACTTGCAGATTTAACCACTGTGACACTGAAACAAGTGACAGAAGAGAGCTATGCAACTATACATTCTTGTTTTCCACGGTTTAGTTTAATCCCTCTTAAGAGGAGAAGAATAGACCTAGCACTGACCAGAGGGCTGTTTCTTTTTCTTCATGTCACAGAAATTCAAATTTCAAATTGCTTTTTACTCTGGTCTGAAAGTGTTTTAAAAGTAAACATCTGTCTGTCATCGGCTGGCTGGCAATTAAAGAAAAACTATCATTAACACCCCCAAGTACTTCTGCAGATTCTGGGTCACTGAGAGCAAACGCTGCTTGAGGCTCTCGGGGGTCCTTGGGTGCGGAGGAATCCAGTGCGTCTGCTCCTCGTTCCGTGAGGGAGGGAGTCCGGCACCAGGGTGCCTGTCTGCAACATAGCTGGGACATAGGAAAAAAGTCGGCACTGGATCCTAAAACAAAACATCACCTACAGTATATGTCTGTTCCTACATGTTCCCAATAGTGCCCTGCAGACAGACCTGTATTTATTTTTTATAAAAATGAGAAATAGTAGCATCTATGACAACTGAACAAAAAGTGTGCTTTTCTGCATTTTTATGTCTAAGAACACATTCAGCCCTTCCTGTCATTTGCCTTCTCTCATGATTAGCACCCACGGATATCTACTGTTCTCTTCTGAAGCAGCCTTATGAGTTCACCTTCTAGCAAATGCTTGCACACAAATACTTGAGCACACTCAAGGTGCAGGTACTTGGCATTCTGGGACATGATCCAATCTGCTAAGTGGGAAGAAAATGCATTTCCTCCTTTCTTTGACATGTCACCTAATATATCTCAGGAATATGAAATGCAGAGGAGGGGAGTCAGCCTGAAACCCCATGCCTCACTCAGTGCCTCTGAAGAGGCATTTCCATGTGCTTGTGTGTGCACTGGATACCATTTCTTCAGAGCAGAAACGGAGCTTTACCCCATCCCAAACCGGCTACCCCAGGATGTGGAATATCCAGGCCTGACAGCCTCAGGAAATTTAAACTATTACCTGCCAGATGACTACATAGCCACTAGGGCAGTGCTAGTCCATTCTGGCATTTTTCAGCCAGGACAGCAAGATGCCTTTGACCAGGGTATAAGCCAAAAGTGGTGGTGGTTAGGCTTAGGGAGATCCAGGTGCTGCCACCTTCTGCGAGGACATCCTGTGTGTTGCACCCAGCATTTAACAAAACGCATAAGCGTTCAGGGGACAAACACCTAGATATCTTTATTTATTTAAAATAAATTATTAAATTATTAAATTACTAAATTATTAAATTAAATTATTTTAGTTCGCAAGTCAACTAAATGCTTTTGAAAATGTTACTCCCAGTTGGACTAAGCTTCTTGAGTTTTCCCCAGAGAAGCTGCCGGGATGCCTGGGACCTACCGGCACAGAAGCAGTTAATTTCTATGAAGACTCCGAGAAAGAAAAACAGTCTAAGAACAGCCTTGTGTTGGGAGGAGGGCTAGAAAACGAGGCTGTTGCTGTTGTTTTCATTGTGTGCACTCTAATCAGAGAGAGTAAGAACAATAATGCATGTAATGCTGATTTTGGACCGTTTCCATGCAGCTTTTCCCAGGCTAGGCAGCCTTGGGAACCACTGATAGTGTGGCACACCAGGGGCACAGCCTCAATCACTAAGCACAGGGCAGGGCAGGCTTTTCTGCGGATAAAGTATGTGAGGGATGACAAGAATCTTCCCAGCATGGGAAGTGGCAATAACAAAAAAAAATATACAAGGGGCTGAAGCCGAGTGCAACAGCCACTGCAGAGCGTGCCTGCAGGCAACACTCAGATTTGAAAGGTAGACTGCTATTTTTCATTTCCTCCCCCATTTTGTGTTTGTTTGTTTGTTTGTTTGTTTTCCCTTCTTTCATTAGATGCCCCCCTCCCCCTCTCAGCACCACTTTGAAGCCAAGATGAAAGAAATGTTGTGGCTGCTGGCACGGAGCACACACAGGGAGACTGACTGAAGTGTGCTTTAGTTTAAGATGCCATGGCTTTTCTTCTTTATTTTTTTTTTTTCCCCTAAGTAGGGGAGGGATAGGGGGGAGGGGAGAAGAGGAGAAGAAAGTTATTCAGTTAAAAACAATATATTACACTTCATTGAAAAGCATATTGTACAGCTTGGATTGAAACATGGTCCTAATTTTTCAAAGCTTTGCTCTTCAAGGACAGAGGGTTTGGGGTAGCTAAGATGTGGCATCCTCCCAGACAGCAACTGCCCATATTTTATTCATTAAACCTGTCACATCAGGATATGATGAGAATTGACACAACAAGCTGTAGCTTCGTGACCTGTTTTGAATAAGTCGGTCAAATCAATGATGTTTGTCCCTTAGTAGCAGAAATTTATATAGCCACTGCAGGGTGGAAAAAAGTCACTTGCCACCATTTTGGTTCCTAAAACAAAGAGATGCTTTTGAACAGTAACAATAAGAGGATCAACTTGTTTTCTTTTCTTTTCTCTAATCAGTTGATTTCTTTTGACATCCACTTTTACAAAAAATGAAAAATCTGGCAGGGTAAGGGTAGAATTCACACACCTCTGCCTTAACATTGTAAATACTGGAAGAAGCAATTAACTTCGAGCGGCTGAAGAATTCAGAATCTTTGGGGAAATCCTGGTACCAGTGACATCAGCAAGGGATGTGTCGATGACTTCAGCATATCAAGGAGTTCAAATCTCACCAAGTTCATTATGTGTCATCCCAGCCTGCAAGAACAAGGCTTTTCCATCAACCCAGACTTGCCCCGATGCTGGGAAAGTTGTGAAAAGACTCTGTAAAATCCAGGGGAAAAGGAAGGTCACCATGGATGGTTGCAATATTTTCTCCTGCCTTCAGCTTCCAGCCCTTGCCCCTATAAAAGTGTCATTCACCACTAGAATTTCATGCTTATTTAATATCTGTTAGTCACTGTTAAACTGCCAACAGCTAGCTAAATTCACACTAATGTTCTTTTAAATATGCAGCAGTCCTACCATTTACAATCATTATGGAATTAAACTGTAGAATTAAACTCTCAGGTCAAATACCTTAACATATATCTAAAACAGCATTAATTAGCATGTCCAAGGATTTTTTGGAAGCCCTTGAAGAGAGCAATTACAACAATTGGTGAATATCCTTTGAAGGGTGGATTGCATGCAGCTTAGCAAGTTAGAACTTCTGACTATTAATTTATTTTGAACTAATTCTGACCCTGCTTCTGTCTGCTAACTGCAAGCCAGTTTTCAAAGGCCAAGTGTGCTGGTGTACAAAGTAAGCCAAGTTTTCTGGAGAATAGAGAGCAGTAAGCCAGCACTCAAAAGGATGGGGCTGGTTCAGTATCAGGGATTAATGGAGAAACAAAAGAATCGCAAAAGAGGTATTATCACAACCTGTTACACAGAAAAATAATTTTATAGCAATATATTTTGTATATGGGACAAGCCAGGGACCATGTTAGGAAACAGCACAGCCATTGTAAGAGTTTCTTGTCGCACCAGTAACAAAGAGGATTTGTTTCAAACTAAGCCGTTTCCAAGCAAGTAGCAAGTGAGGGAACAGACCCGTTTGCAATTGTGGCATCACAAGAGAATCATGAGCAGACCTTTAAACAACAGAGAGACTATAGGGCTTGAAGAGGTTTTCTGACTCAGCCTCAAGGAAGGATCAGTTATACCTAAACTATTCCAGGCGTGTTTATGAATGTCCTCTAAGTTCTAAAATGGTGGAGATTCCTCAGTTTCCCCAGGTAACATAGTTCAGTGCATAACTGGCTGCACTTTAAAAATAGTTCCTAAAATCTTCCCCAGTGTCCTTTATTCCTGTTTGGTATGCATGCACCTCATTCTTCTGGAAGGCAAAACGCGTTACACTCTAGCGTTTTCATTTGGGCTGCCTTTATCCTTATCATTAAGAGGTCCAGTCAGGCCCATCTTTCCTCCTAATGGCTCCGGGATGGTGGGATTAAAGCTGTAATATGCTTCAATTCTTTTGTTTGTTGCATTTTGTCTAGCCAAATTCCAATTGTAGGACTGCCTTTTGTGAGTGCCATGATACACTTCCTATTGCCATTGTTTTACAAACACAGGGCCTTTCAGAAGCCTAAGTAGGAGGGGATCAGAAGTGGAAACGTCCAACATTTAAATCAATTCCAGTAACCGGGTGCCAAGACTTTGGGCAATGAACTTTGCACAACAGATGACCACATGCACCTCCCTCAGCCTGAATCAACAGGTGAATAATGTTCCAGAACTGCAGTAATTTTAACCAAAAGGTAGAAAGAATCAAACACAACCATTCTGTATACAGTTATTCTTCCAGTACTACACAAAATCCTGCTACAAATTGGAAACAGCAGAGTGAGGAAAAAGCTAAGATCCATAAAGAGTTATTTTTCAATGTGGTGAGATTAACAAGAGTTCTGCAAAATTCACTCTTCTTAGATCAGTGAGTTTGATGTCTCCTTGGGATAACTGTAATGTAGTGACACAGGGAAGGCACAGCAAATTGTAATTCTTACATAGCAACCAAGAAATACTCCAGTTATTGTAACCACCAGAAAGAAGACTCAAGTACCTTCTGGAGGGACTTGGTAAAAATTTCTGTTCAATATTCCTCTGAGGCAGAAAAATCAAATTGTCAGTGCTTTTGAAAGAGTTAACCTTTGAAAAATAGATTGGACAATTATATGAAGAATAAAAATATAGGGAATCATAAAAGATAATGCTGAAAAAGAAGCCAAAGGAGACAGTAAACCTGTTGCTTCAGGGTTTAGATGGCTCTAAGGATTGATGGTAAGGAAGAAACCTGCTAGGGAGGAACACAAATCTGCCTGTATGTGTAAGGCAAGTTTTTATCACCAGGTGTCTAGTGCTGACTGGTTTTTAAGGTACCACACTGAAAAAGATGAGTCACATAATGGTCCAATATGAGAATTACTATGTTCTTAAAAAAGAGATATTTTAATAATTCCAGAATCAACCTCAAGGTAGAATCTTTTCCATTTTCACCACCACATATGGCACAGAAATATTTGTGAGTGCTGATCACTAACTCATTCACTAATTTATTCTTTTTTATCACCTGAGCTCTAATTGTCAGCGGCAATGCCTCAGTTCTGCAGTCCTGGCTTTAACTTTTTAGTTACAGCATCCTACTCCCACTACACCTGCATGCTCACCAACCTCAGGTGGCTTTTCCTGGCTGTGTCCCTGACCCTCTGAGGCTCTGCATGCAAAGTCCTGTAGAAAAAAGCAGTACTCCCTACCTCCAGAACCTTTAAGTGTAAGTCCCTGCACTGTCCTGCAGATACAGCAACCATGATTTCAATGAATCCTTCAGCTTTGCCTAGTTTATATGACCTAAAACACCAGATAACTAAACTCTGTTGATTAAACCTGTTAGTTCTGTCAGTGAACTTTGAGTTTCACTTAGTGTTCAGCCAATGATTTTGGGAAGTCAGCCCCTGTCTCTGCTCCATAACGAAGTCAGGAGCCATATGCATCCTACACCCTTCTTCAGCAGCCTCCTCAAGTTCTGTGAGGATCACTCTTACCAGCAAATTAAATGATCTAGTGTCTAATGGGACGTATCAGTTGAAGAGATTTTTTGCATTAAATAGTTAAATATTCTTCATTAAATAACACTGAAATACTGAAATACTAAGTTGATTTTCATGCCTTTGACAGGCAGCAAATCCCTGCAAGTTATTGACTGCCTGCAGTACAGGGCAGAGGCTTTTTAAAAAGTTACAGGAGAATCCTGATATTGGTTAACAGATTTGTCCCTTCCTATGTGTGACTGGTATATTCAAAGGAAAATGTGTCATGGATTACATTTAAGAAAGAGAGTAGGTGTGTTTTAATGCATAAATAAATCTCCACCGTTGCAGTCTGTGAGCGGATCGTAGCAGGCAGATAAAAGGTTTGCGGCACTACTTGTGAGCTGTTCGTAACGGACTTGAAAACTTTCCCTCAGAACGTTAGTCCAAAGCTAAGGCTTACTAGCCAGAGCAGAAACAGCTGTGTTGCCATGACCCACAGCTTTTAAGGGAACAAAACAATTAGTGCAGTTATTTATAACTACTTTTGAAGAGTGTAAGTCATACATTTCAGTTTTTCCTTTGTGTTCCTTATAAACAAAATTTCCCTTAAAATAATTTTGTTAAGACTAAAAGCACACAAGATATATGACGGTGAAAAATAATGGCCTCTTTCAAACGTATGAGAGTTTGGGGTTTTTTTACATTCCTAGTGTCATAAAGATCATGGACTTTTTTTAAGGAGTGTAACGACATCTGAGGACATGAATTGCCATTGACATTTGAATCTCTCAATTACTTCTTGACATAATTCATGGTAACTGCTACACTGTCTTCTGACCCTGCCAGGACCAAGCGAAGCTCAGAGAGCCGGGAAGCTCAGCCCCCGGTCCCCTGAAGACAGGGCTTGTGCCGCCGGCACAGCAGGATGGCACCAAGCAGGGACGGGCAGCAACGTGGAACCGATCCGGCGGGATAAAGGTGGCAATGCCAATTTGGTTTGGAGGTCAGATCCTTGCAGTCTCACTGCTCTCACTCACTGAAACTTCTCTGTTCTTGCACTTTCCCGGTGTGCTTTAGTCAGACCTGCTACGCTGGCTGGAGTGCTTATCTAAGTGAAGGCTGTTACGCTTTCGGTCACGCTGCTCTCCTTTATCTAAAGCTCCCACCAAAATCACCATGTTATTCGGGAACAACTAAGGGATCGAAAAAAGAGGATAAATATCTGAAGGCAATAATATCATATCTGAATGGATGTTTTCAGCAAGGGAAATGCAGATTCAAAATGTAAATCAACTAGCAAGCAGAACTGTGACCCCCTCTCTTGCTGCCTGAGACACAACAGGGGTGTCCCAGAGGTGGAAGGGTGGTGGAAGAGATCGGAGCAAGCTCTTTCCCACCAGCAATAAAAGTAAGGATACTGAAAGGATTGCTGAACCTGGAACCAGGGAGTTGCTGACATGCCCCACAGCACTGCTGAGACAGGAAGTGAGTAACACCAGGTCTCTGGCTGATTAAAAACTTTCTTTTGGCACTTTGGGCTGAGGGAACGTGAGACTCCTGAGCAGGTACTGAAAGACTGCCAGAGTACTTTCCAGTGTGCCCCTGTAACGAAAGTATGGGTCTCATCTTGGCTGTAGATGAAGCTACTGCTATGGAAGAGCCCCAGCCATATTCCAAACAGGGAATTTTGGTCACATTTTTCTTTCTTTATTGGGCAACAACTACAGATGCCAGCATGGGATGCTTTTGTGGGTCCCAAAAGACGATGAATCCAAAGTGTGAGGCAAAATGTCTAACATTGCTGCTGCTTGGAAGACACCAGGGCAGAGATGTTCACTTTGAAAATCTGTCACAGATGTTACAGATTGTTGAACTAGGGACTTGGCTATGGAGTCCTTTTTTCATCTCATGGAAATAATTTAACTATTTAAATCCAGCAATGCCCAGACTCTCTTCTGGATAATGGCATAAGGGAGGTGTAGCCTTGAACATGGGGAGATTGATGTTGAATTTTCAGCTCTGTCATAATATTCTGGTCTGATTTTGAACATAAGATTTGAATGTGTATCAGAATGACAGGATAGTAAACGTCTCTGCCCTCCCACCCAAGGTTGGTCATGAGATCAGCGCCAAAAACTTTTGGGCCTGATACACTTTGCTCCCACCATGAGGACATTCCCATTGCAAGGCAGACCCAGCTGGTAGCCCTCGGATGACTCAGACAGGGTGGAGCCCTCTCTGTGATGCTGGAGATTCGTGCTGCTGCCAGAGGGACTATCGGCGCGTCCCCTGGCTGCCATCAAACCAGTCACCCCACACACAGAGCCATCCATGGCAGGATGACCAGTTCGATGGCAGACTCGGGATGTCCCAGTAGCAGCACATGGGCAGCTCTGCTCAGACCATGTCTGCTGTCCCTCCTACGCTCTCCCCCAGCCGCTCACATGGAAGCAGCGATGACAGTGGGGACAGCGGCAGATCCTGCGTGGCTCACTACCAGCCTGAGAGCAGACAATGCCTGTCTATTTTTATTATACCCTTTGCCATAGTGTGTCTTGGACCACAGATGTGGAATAATTGCTGGAAACATTGTTCTCGCTGACACTGTACTGGCTAGTGCCTTGCGTAAGACAGCTCTGTCATTGCCTTCGCCCTCAGTGTAGATATTCTCAGCGGCAGAGGAGCATCTGCTGGTGCACTGGTGTGTTTAACTCCATCTCTCTGGCAGTCTTTCAGCTGTGCTGTGTGCAAGAGAGGCGGCATAGAGGAATGCGGTTGAAAGGAGAAGAGGCCTTCTGGTTCACTGTCTCTGTCTCTGCCTTTGTCTGTTGTTATCACACAGTGATTGAGTTACAGCGGTGCAAAGGAGCCTGTGGGAATGGTCTGCTGGCCACAGAAACAGAGAGGCCCACCCGTCCAGAGCCACAGCAGCGATATAGGACAGCGAAGGAGCCCTCCACCTTTAGAAGGCCAGGCAGGCTAATGTGGCAGCTTTTATACATGACATGCCATTACTCCCAGCCTTCCTGTCTTCGTGACCACACACCACCAAAGTTCTGCCTTTTCCTTTTAAATCTGATTTGCCACATACCACTTTCATAAGTGCCATGGCTCTCAGTTGGCCAGTGCCAATGTTAAAATATATTATAGGAGCCTGATTTTCAAGGAGGCAGTTCTTGAAACTCTCTTCCAATCAGCTCTTCTCCATTCGTCCCCATACAACTGAGGCACTGAAGATCCTTAGCTAATACAAGGATCCCACCAGACCCACACTCCTTCTACAAAGCCTGTAAAGACTGTGGAAAAAACAGTGACGTTTTGAACTTTAAAAGCATGAGCTGCCTTCAACACGGAAAGAAAAGCAATTCTATGAACTGCTGTTTTATTTTCCAGGTTTAACTGGCAAGCTACACTTGATGCTAAAAGCTACTGCAAGTAGTGGGTATCATAAGATTTATATAGGGCTTAGTAATAATAAGGTGGTGATCTGGAGAAAATCTGATTACCTGTTTTTCAGACACAGTAAAGGAAGTAGTTGAATTATGTAATACTAATTTTGATAAGCTCTGTCTTGCTGTGTTTACTCTCACCTCTAGCCAAAATGAAGTCCTAATTTTCAACAAATCCTTTGAAAACAGCAAAATGTCAAATAATAAGAACAGAAAGTTGGCTGTATATAGGGTTTTCCTGCTCATCATTGCTTTCATATTTGAATACTTTCTCAACATATTTATACTCGCAATTACTCCAGGAGATCCAACATTTATACAGGACCAACTAAAAGAGGAATAAGTGTTATATAACGTTAGCTGAACATGTCTCCCTCAAGCCTTACCTGGCATCCTAATCACCAAAACAGTCTTTTTCTGTAAACTAAATACATATATTCTGAATGAGCGTGTTGTAGAGATGATTGTTTCAATGGCTGAGAAGTGATATGTTTCAGCAGCACTCCTTTGTGACTCCGCATATATGCATAGAGATGCATAGAGATCTGTGTGTGAAAACAGAGAAAATGAAGATTCACTTTTTCTAACCTAAACTAGCTCTGAATGATTTTACACTCCTTCCTCCCATCTGCTTTCTCCCTGATTTGCTGTGGCTTTCCAGGCTGGTGGGAACTTCTGACAATTTCTGAGATCTTGAGCTGCAGTTGAGCCAGCAGGATGGAGAGGTGCCATAAAGAATTTCAGAGAGTTGGCTGATGAGTGCAGGTTGGTGACAGAGCAGTTTTAAACACCAAGATGTTAAATTTGTACAGCAGAAAGATCTCAAAGCTTTTTAAAAAGCTTTTACTGAGAGTTTTGCAGACTAAATGCATGAATTGTTTCAATGATTTTACTGGCCATGTCAGGAATGAGTAAAAGCAAGAGTGAAGGCTAGCCTGGAAAAAGAGCATACTGCAAACTCATAGGGCCACTTCAGTGGAGTGTAACCACCACAAACCCCAATACAGTCACAATGCCAGAGGCATGTCTTCTGAATCTATAAAGGCAATGTTGCCAAAACAGAAAAACTGAGTCTAAAGTCTGCAGGTTCAGTGGCACAATGTCCACCAATACCGAAAGAAGAGAAAGTCCTTGTATCTGATTCAGCCTTGGTGCTTCCTTGTGCTGGGTAAGTAGGGACAGAGCATGGTCAACTTATACGCAGACAATCCAAAAGTTTTGGTATCTGGTATTTCTAGGGTTAAAATACTATTCATTCACTTGTTTTATAAGGCAGTCGTATTAAAAAAATAAATAAATAAAAAATTGACCAAATAGAAAAAACACAGTACTATAGAAACACAACTCAGAGACACACTGTGATTTTTTCTTAGCTTTGCTGTGATGCAAGGTCTGTCAATCTGCACCCTGGCTGTCATAATTTGCCCCTTGGCAGCACTTATCTTCCTCTTTTAACTGTTCTGAATTCCTCCTACTTCTCCAATGTATGTGCTCTCCATTCGTTTTCTCATGGCTTCTTCACTATCTGTATCGTTTCATCCCAGCCTGAAACCTACAATTGTAGCACTTACAAACTAGAGAAAAGGCCTTTCTTTCAGCTCAGAACTTCCTTCCCACCCCCCCATGCTAGGATTGCTCTTAGGAAGACAAGACAAGAAAAGAAAGGAAACAAAAAAGAGGGGAGGAGAGGAGAGGAGA
>VWZZ01000834.1:51831-97405 GCA_013399095.1 Psophia crepitans | reverse complement strand
AAGGGGGGGGAGAGAAGCCCCAAGAAGGCTTGTCCCAACACTCAGAAAAGGTGCTCTGTAGTGGAGCTCTCTCAATATTTTGCACTGAAGCTTCTTCCCAATTTATAGAAAGTAATTAAAGTAATTAATTAGCCACTCAGACAAGTGCTGTAGACACTAAAATATAAGAACGGGTTGTGGGAGAGGGACATGCAACCATCTCTTTCTGCTCTGCATTGTGAAAGCCACTAAGTTGCCTCATGAATTGAGCCTTCCAAAATTCAATGTTTCCTTCTGAAAATGTTGAAATGAACCAATTTGACATTTCCAGAACTTTATTTGTTTGTTAGTTTTTGCATCAGCCAAAATTAGTTGTCCTGCTTGACCCAATGTCATAAGCCTGAACTTTTTTTTGGGACAATGCTTGATTTATTGGGGGAAAAGAGAACAATTGCAAAGTCCTGATCTGTGTCCCTTCCTTCTAAGCCAGGTCCAACAATCGGGGAGCAGAACCCATGCTCCATCACGCCTGGGCATAACGGGCAGCCTCTGACCGGCAGCATGAGGTTAGCTACTTGTGTGGCATCGTGTGGCATTTCTTCTTAATAAAAAAAGAAATCACCAAAGCAAAAACAGATGATAGAGAGTAGCCGTTGCTGAGATACTACAAATAAGTAAACAATCCTTGGGCTTTGTGCTGTTGCTATTTTTCTCTAACGAGGACTGTGGGTGGGAGGCCTTGGTGCCTCTTCAGTGCACCCAGCCTAGAAAAAGAGCTCTTTCCTACCCCGATCAGCTTGACGAAGCAACAGGAGTGGTATCTCCTGAGCAACTCAGATCACAGTTGGAGAGTATTTCCCCGCTTTGAAGATTTCTTTTGCTGACATCAGAATAAAATATGAAAAACCTGTCTCTTCTCCCGGACCAAATTGTGCAGTTCAGCTCCCACGAGAAGAAACTGCTGTCAGGGACTTGGCAGGCTTCCCAAAGCTCAACTGTTGAGTGACAAGGAGTAGGGTAGGGCGCTGTACCAGAGCTAGTAACGGGTTTTTTAGCTTATTGTTATTAAGGATTAAAAAATACAGAGAAGATGTCCTCACAAGCGCAAATCTTCTCAATTTTAAGCTGATGGTAGAGTGCATGAAATCTCATTCCGAGGAGAAGCCAAGCTGTACCACATCAGTCATGGGCTTTTTGGGTACACTTGCAAAATATTTTTCTGTACTCTTCAAACCTCATGTTTGTCCACTGTGAGACGTGTTCAACAAAACATAATGATACCAGTGTGAAAGAAATACAGAGTTGTCCCTGGAAACACCTTCAGGCTACAACTTCTATATCCAAGTACCCTTCTACTTCAAGAAGCCTCATTCTAATTTTTTGCCAACTGCAATTGCACTTACACATTGGTTTAACTGTTCTGCTGTCCCTGGACCTCCATGTCTACTTCTTTTCACAAAACTGGCCTCGTTACTGGAAAAGAAAAATAAGATGGTTATTTGAGATTCCAGCTGGACACCAAATGGATTGTTCTTCATGATATAAACCAGCCTCGTGGGAGCCCAGAGAAAAGAAGGCAGCATTGCTTTTTCACTCATCCTGTACACTGGGGCATTGCTGTTGCTTGTATGTCTTTCTGCATATACAGCCCTGATCCCTCATGGATTTCCTTAAAAACTGTCAATAATGTTGTTCACGCTCCTGTGGTGAGAGGACAGAGTATTTTGTGCCTAGTTCAGGAGAGGAACTGCGCTGGGTAAGGGCTGCATTCCTCGCCAAACATCAGTTTGAACACAAAGGTCTGTAAGCTGCTCCTTTGGAGCCCTGCGTTGCCTGTGTAGATTGCTTCCTCTTCCTGATACCTCAGTAAAACCTGTTGCTACTGCTGACACCATTTCTTTCCTTACAAGTAAACGCACAAAAAGTACTAACTGCAAATAGTACCTTTATGTTCGAGGGAAAAGCAAGAACAATGTGGGCTGACCAGACCAGCTGTCTGCTCACAGTCAGCTGCTGCCAAACGAGGTGCAAGGGGGGAAAACCGAAGTGCCCGCCAAGTGCGTCACTCTGGGTGCCAGCTCAAAGGGCATGTGGTTTCCCACAGACTTGTGTTTCAAAGCTGGTGTCCAGAGAGGAGTAAAGTTTCTTCTTTGGAAAGCTCTGTCTCCAGTGGATTCTCAGGTGTCTACGAGGGTTGTGCTCCCTCGACAGCATTTCTTTCAGCTGGGCTGATACAATAAGCTTGTGTGATTTCATGAAGCTTGCAGGAATATCATTACCTTGGTGATCCCTACCAGCTCTAGATGAAATTGGCCAGCCGGTTTGAAATGTATTGAGAGACATGTACATGAACAAATACGTGCATACCACATTGAGCAGTATGTTGGGAGCCTTATTTCCTACAAAACCCAGCTACTAAGTAAAACAAAACCACAAGTAATGTCATTGGCAGTAGGGTCAGCAGTCCTCTTACCTGTCATGGTGCTGAGGGCACCCACAGGTGTTACCTCCCAGCCTCCCCCAGGACTCCCCCCACCCGACCCATAGCCCAGGACACCATTTCAGCTCAGCCTAGGGTGGTCAGTCTCTGCCCCAGTGGTGCTGTAGCAATGCTGGTTTGTAGCCCTATCTCCTGCATGGACTAGACCTACACCATAGATAGCCTGCCTCCTGCATGTACATTATAGCTTGTCTCCAGTCCTCTCTGTGGCCCCATCTCTTGTTTCCGATGGCAGCCTCTGAATTGTTCATGGCCCTGGTTAGTCAGGGACTGCTGATGGACGTTGGTACAACCCCTGGATCTGCCCACCATGATCAGAACCTGTGGGACAGCACCTATTGGTGAGGGCATGGCAGGTACTGGGGTCTCCCTCGGCTCTCAGCTCATCCTCCTTTGGGAGCAGACTTGCTGGACCCTGATGTTACCTACCAAACAACAAAGCACTACTGGAGCTCTGAAAGTTACTGGAAGACTTGTATTAAAATAGGCACTGTAAAACATGTCTAAGAGACATATCTCAACAGACTGAGGTGTACAGGATGCTTTTTTCAGGTCAAATAAACTATCAGAATCATAAAATCACTCTAGGAGTTTTTATAGCAGGTAAGGAAAACTGAGCAATGAGCAATGATGTCTCTGCTTGCCAAGTATTTATCACTTCATGTGTTCAAAAAGTACAAATACTTGAGACAGCCTTAGCCAACAAGCTGATATTCCTTGGGGCATCTTCCTTGGAGAGGAACCGAAAAAAAAATAAAAATGACTGGGAGGGGGAACCTTTAACACTAGGACTTATTTCTTATGAAAATTGCTAAAAAGTTCACATGCAAAGTCACAAGTCTGTATTTATACAAGTCTTATCAAATTAATTAATGAACAATGTGCTTTTAGCAGAAAAGCTTTAAATAAAAAGCACAGCATTGTGGCATGTATTAGCAAGGAAAATATAATATTAAATAACTCCTACAAGGCTTAAGACCATGTAATAACCCCTGGAAGCTGAACAAGCTTCTCTGAAATGGCGGCATAACAAATATGTTCCTCCTGCTGCAAACAAGGTCACAAACACAGGACTATTCCCAACAGTTTGTTTATGGCTAGCTCTCGTGATGCTTTACCCTGGCTACCTAGAGCCATGGAGGAAAGGAACAAGAGCTGAAGTCTACAGCTTGTGGCAATGAAAATGAGAGGTTAGAATCACAGAACCAGTGAGGGTGGAAACTGAAAGGTACTAAAGGGTGGCACGAGGAAGTGTCAAGTGCCAGTGAGGGAGTGTGTGTTATCTCAGCCCTGTTACGGAATAACATGCAGGGGGACAAGTTGGAGCTCCGGCAGGGGTGTGCCTGCAGTTAGAGGCCATACATAGTCTAAGGCTGTTACCACCCTGAGAAACCAGCACAAGGCCTTTCACAACTGTAGTGTCATACTCCTTGGGTGACCAGAAGCCGAGATGCATTGGAATCCTGCACTGCACTCATACTCCGGCACTCAAGGTGACGAGCACCATATTCTATTTTGCTGAGTCAGAATAAGTGAGTTAGTGTTCTATTTTGTCAATCATTGTGCAAACATTTGGCTGAATGTCCTCTGTAGTGTTATTAGCACATTTTAGAGTCTGTTCTTTAATGCTTTATAGGCACATCCTTCAACAGCCCCCAGGTTTTTTCCTCTGTGTCAGAATCCTCCATAAGACCTATCAAAGCTACCTGTGGGCTAAGCCTAGAGGACAACGGCTTCCCATGACAGCTTCATTTCTGGGGACAATGGAGCTGTCAAGATCCAACCCTTGTGCCTGGCTGGCAGCGGCTCTGCAGCAGCCAGCCTTCAGCTGCAGCACGTGCTTGTCAAAGGCAGCAGGAAGACTCAGGTAGCAACATTCACAGCCTTTGGAAAGAAAACGTAGAAACATAGTGTACCATTAATCCTCCACCCATTTAGAGCTCAGAATTAAAAACACATGGGAAAATTTATCTCAAAAAAAGGAGATGGAGGAAGATGCAGAAATCTCCTTCTGTTCTTGGGGTTTTTTACATGTTGATGAGCTATTTGAAAAGTGACATGATGAGCACAGTAAAAGAAGCCAGCAAAAGACTGTCAGGTTATTTTCACAAAATCACAACCAGATCCTGCCTTTCTTTTTGAAAAAGAATTGCTGCTGTCATTACCTATAGATGATGAAATAAATCTGTTCATTTATGTTTTTAAGTGCAAACCTAGGAAGAAAGGTTTAAAAAGTCTCCTGTTCCTTACTTGACATAATGTAGAGAATAGTAAAAGGCAACTAATTTTTATCATAAAGAAGGCACACATGCAGCTTTCGCTTACAAATATTTGTATCCAACCAGCCAGATATTTTGCGCTGTAGGGCTTTATGGACCTAGTCCTGCATTCAAGTTTTCTTTCAGTGATCTCAAGCTGTAAAAGTCCAAGTATCTCCTTCACGCAACAGGACTACAACAGAAGCCCAATACTCCAGTGAACAGACAGCTGAAACCAGTGCCTAAAGTGGGAGCACACTGCTCTGCTCCTTTCTGGTGTAGCACTGAATGGTTAGCTTAAAGCATCTGTATTTATGCTGCAAAAACATGATTACTATTGCTCAGCCCAAATCAGTGCTTTATTGTAATTTTTTCCCCCCTCTTTTTCCAGCCAGAGCAAACTCTTGATGGTTTAAAGCAAATCTCTGTCCTGAAGAGGACTAGAGTGTGGTATGTCCTTTCAAACCACCATGTCAGGAAGATTAAATTGATTTGTGAAACCTTCAACTTCAGTGCTTCTTTAGTTATGTTTTTTTTATGTGTGTGTTTGACTGTTTTCTCTGCAACATATAAGCACCATACCTTCCAGTACTGCTTTAAGCAACCCACAGCCTTGAGGCTGGCACTCTATAGGTACAACTGCAGTTGCCAGTTCAGGCCTGAGACGTAGCACTGTGGAATGAGGGAATATGATGATTGCTTTCAAACCTGCGTATGCAAACAAGCACCCAGAGCAGCCAAAAATGAGCGCTTCGGCTTCTGCGCTTTCACAGGCTTGAAGACCTCTGATCAGGGAAGCATTTATGGATGCATTTAATTAGAAACACATGTTAAAATTATGGACTTCAATTACACTAACTTCAATGCAACTTAATTGAAAATGTGCTTAAATATTTCCTGTTTGAGGCCTAAAAGAACAAGAACACAATTCTTCAAAATATGGGACGTTTCATTGTGTGGAATCTTAAAGGACTTTATGTGCTGCATATGCTGCCATTCTTTAGCCCTGAAAAGAGGTTGCTTCTAAGGTGGAACATTTTATGTGCTACAAGAACAAACAGCGACACTGCAACAGCTACAGACAATGAGTCTATCATGCCCAAATAAAACCGCTGTAGGAAAGCAGACAACCAGAACATAATTTCTCAGCTTGAAATTTAGAGGAGACACTAACTGTTACAAAAAGCCCTACTGGAGCTCTGACAATGAGCATGGAGGTCTGGAGCCCTCAGCTTCATGCCGGCATACTGATTCCTTCCTCACTCCCGACGAAGAACGACCTCTTCCTTAACAAACTACTGGTAGAACATTATTTCTTGTACAGCATTTAGTTTTCCTGCAAGGTGTCCTATGACAAAGCCTCGCTTAGCTTGCAGGAGCGTCACAGCCTGGCTGTCGTGGCCGTAGGGAAAAAGCTGCCTAGCAGTTTAGTGAACATCAAAGTTTTGTCACTGGTTTTTGCTGCTGTTGCTGCCTCCCACTTAGGGCACTTAATCCTTTGCATTTATTTCTGAAAACCACTCTGTGCCACCACTTCTTTAACAGTGCTTAAAAATTGATAGCACAATACGTCTCGCAGCTCTGTGCTTTGCCTTACAAGTAGCATCTGTCTCGCCCGCTTTCAGCAGCACCCACCGCAGCCGCAAGGAAACGCTGCCCAACGCGCGCGAGAGGCTCCCAGGAACGCAAGGGGCACTGACAGCGCTGACAGCCCGCGCTGCCCTTCCCCGCACACCAGTTCAGCGCCTTTGCTGCTGTAAAACCTCCAGGTACAGCTCTATTAGGCATTGAAGGTTTTCTTCACAGTAGAGCTCTTTCCTCCATGGCTCAGATATAATGATGTCCACCGCCTTTATGCAGCCTCACTGCATTTGCAGGAGATCTTCCATTCATGCTCTTTCTTTAAATTCATTTTGTTAACTACCACCATATTACAGTCAAAAAAATTATGTGTCTTAGGTCTTTGGCTCAAAACAACCTGCTTGCATGATCACAAAAGAAATTTGTTCTGGAACATGCATTCCAAATGGTGTCAGTCTAGAAACATGAAAAAAAAATCTGTTAACACTATTTACAGTTAAGTAGAATCTCATTTCTTCTCAGTTTTGTCTCAGTTGTTGTTTTTCTTTTTCTATTGCTTGATGCCTTCTTTGAGGAATGATATAAAAGACTTTATAAAAGGACATTTGCAGCAGATTAGTCTATGATGTGAATTAATCCCAGTCTGTGTTCTTAAAACATTCGACATGTCAGAATTTACAAGGCAGCTATGCAGTGATCATTCAAAATAGATTACTGCATGGCTGAAACTATAATTCTGCAGTATACACACACCAATAGACATAAAGGGCAACAAAAGAACGTACTTCAATTACACTAGTAGTAAGAGGAGGACGGGAAAGAAGCTGGACCACCATGTAGCGCTGAAGGAATGACACCACTTGATCACACAGGCGAAGGCAAAATATTAAAGATTTGCGTCAGCCTTCAACACAAAGATGCCACGCAGTCACACAATTCACACGACTTACATGAGAACTCAGGTCTTGGGCTAAGAGGAATATTTAGAGAAGTTAGTAGCCGAGTTATACTGTTTCCAAATCAGCTTCCAGATTAATTTTGTCTTGTGTTTGAAGAACTAGCTGAAACCACCTTGGAGGTTCACAGGACTCAGATGGGCAAATGTAGAACAGACATTCACACCACCCAGTGCGGATCGTCTGAAAGTCAGGGATCATTAATAACCCACGTTGCACAGTCATTGGAGACAAGTGTCTTCTCCAGAAGGTAATTTTCTCATCCTAAAATGGTTCCTAAAATTACTCTCTTGAGGAACCCATTTTTTTCCCATAATTACAGAGGGAACCTTGATAACTATTTTATATTGGACATCTAATGCTCCAACATCCTGTGTCATATAAGCTGAATTACACTTCTGTCTTCAGAAAGAGGAGACGCTGTGGGATTGTAGGGCGGTTATGTTACCTTTAATGTAGGAAAAATACCAGAATGAAGAATCAGGTAAACCCTTTGTGAGTCACTGCAAGATAACAAGGAAAGGAGTACAGTCAACATGGATTTGTCAAAGTCTCTGTATTTCAAATCTTCCTGGAGAGCACTGTGTCTAGTGGGTACAGATTACTGGGCAGGGGTTTCTCAGCCCATCTGGTATTTCATATTGCGTCTATAATATAGTAAGTATACTTCCCACGTGCTCTAAACAAGAAGCAAATTGTGAATGGACAGCAACGGCACTGGCTGTGCAGGGAGCCCCTTTGGCACCTGGGAACTCCCTGGTAGCTGCTTGGGCATTCTCCTCTGTCACAGCACTGCTTTACATCAGAGGTGAGGGGCAGAGAGAGCAGTGACCAGCTGGAGGGAGGACAGAGCTGCTGCTGAAACACCTCCTCTCAAATAGCCACACAGACTAGGCAGCCAGCCCGACTTGCCCCTGCTGTGGGCTTTGGCTGCAGAGACTTAGCTGGTGGCTGCTGTGAGAAAAGCCCAGGCAGAGCAGTTGATGGGGTGAGGTCACTGAGAGCCGCAGTGTGACGGGAGATGAAGACGGCACAAGGGGAGAGAAAAGAGTGATGTTTCTGCCAGGGAAGGGTACAAGAGCGGTGTCAGAGGAAAAACTTTTTTATACAGCAAGCACAGTGTCTCTTATTCAGACCTTCCCTGAGGAACAGCTTTGCAGGGAATGCCCATAGTTGTTCTGTTCTTAGTGCTTTGATGTGGTACCTACTGAAGCCACCCCTGAGCAACTGTTCTTCTGGTCCTGATCCACCATCATGCCTTCCAGCAGGTCAACTGTGTGATGTTCAGACCATGGTGTGCATCTGCTGCGAGAAGCACCCACCAAGACATGCCCCGCAGGGTGTACTGGGCAGGGAGGTCACACATGGCTCTCCACGCCCAGGGGCCACACAGAATTGCAGGCACTCAGGGAATTTTGCTGGCACGAATGCAGATTCCTCAGAAATTTGGGTTCTTCTGACCTCCAGCAACCTCTGCATGAGAGTCCTATGCAGCTACCTTACAAGCAGATGTTTTCACTTAGCTATCCCTCACACAATAAAAAACAGATAATAGCACAAATGTTTCAAAGCCAAGTATAAAATTACCTATGAAGAGATGTGGTTGAAATAAAAGATGTATGGACGAATACCTATGTTTTAGCATCCCGTCACATCACTACTGATCCTATTTAGAAGAATGTATTACCAAAATAAATTTAAAAATAGTCATATCCTTGTCTGCTTGAGATCGAAAGGTTGCCTGATCCTTGACATCTTTTCAGTACAATTACTGTAACTGACATTTTCTCAGGTTGCCTGACTTTGATTTCTGTTCCTTTGTGTCCCTGTGCCACAGCCCTCACTGTGAAGACTGAGGAGCATCTCTCTGCTGTGCAGCAGAGCACAACACACAAAACCCAACAAAAGGTGTAGTCTACCAACTACACTACACCAACTACTACTACACTACTACTACACCAACATGGTGTAGTCTCAAAACAGTAAGGTAGTCCCATACAGTCTCCTCCGAATAGTTGTGGAAGCAGTCATTTATGGAATTACATTATTACTAGAATTGTGAAAATAATTCTTTTCAAATATGCATTATTGGTACTGAATGACCATACGGACACTCACTGGTTCTGGACCCATCGAATTCCAAGGGTTGGGGTCTCTGCAACTAAAATCCTTCAGATCTGCCACTGGCTCAGCTGACCCAGCTTGGGTGTTTTCATTCCCACAAGGTGGAAGTTCCCTGAGCCTCTGGGTTTAGAAGTAATGATGAGTAAAGAGAGCAGAAGAATATGCTGGGTAACTTACATGCAGCATGAGCACAATGAATAGTAGTTAAATAAGGAGACATCTCCTAAACTCAGCTGTTCTGTGAGCTCCCTGCATGGCAACCATCAAGCACCAGAAGACAATTCAGAAATCAGTGTGTTCTGAAAATCTTTTTGTGCTGTGCCTGCACAGCACCTTGCAAGGTGGGGTGCTCGTCCGTCTTAGGCTGAGAGGCATGAGCACAGTGAAAAGAGCAGATCAGTTACCTCAGGTGTGGGTGGGAGGGAAATGCTGCCATCCACTGTAGCAAATGGTGTCATCTTCATTGACTCTGCTTGTCTTCCAGGGAGGCAAAGCACAGCTGATCAACCTTTTAGGTTACGCAGGGGGGTCCAGCTCCACCCTCCCATAAATCTTTTTCTCCGCTTCTAGCTGTCTCAGTAATAATCATGAAAGCAAAACCAAACCATTAACAGGAATGACAATAAGGGCAACATGCAGAACCATAATTTGTTCTTTAACAAGCAGTTCAGCTGTCCTGGGCTGGACATAGGACTTGTCCGTAGCCAAAGTGTGATGGACCATGTTTGAGGTCTTGCAGTGTACCACATGCAAGGTTCTTCTTGCCTTCATAGTTCTCAGATGGAGCAGAATGCATGAGCATCTCTCTAACTAGGCTAGGGTTTTCTTTAATGATAGTGAGGATGAAACAGAAATGACTATTTTACAGGACTACCTAAATATAAGCATATACAGAAATATGGTGCTACGTAGGGTCCTTGGTGCTCTCACAGAGCAGACATATAATGATGACTCATACTGTCATAGCTGTGTTAAAATTTCACTGATGATAGATTAAATCAGCATCTGGCTGTGATTATTTCCAGCACTAACTTTGAAACTTTTCTTTCTTTACCTTTCTGTCACTTTTGCCTGTGCTCTCTAGTTTCTTGTATTTTCAGTCGTAGGCTTATATTTTGGCCACTCATGCTGTTGTGCAGTTTGAAAGGTGCAAGAAGAAAACATTCCAGAAGCAGAAATGACCTACTTCCAGGATGCTGTATGTTTTAATTTCATTTTTTAGATTTTCTGTAAACCAAATAATTTTCCCACAGTGTGAAACAGATACAAATATATTTTCAGCACGAGTTTTTGTGAAGGGATTTCATTCTCATAAATTAAGTGTCAGGTCAAACATTCCCTGGAGAAACCAAGGCATTAGATTATGGTTAAAGCCATGCATGGCACATGCCGACCTATGGCTGTACATCCAGAATTCATTTTGAATGTATGATACCTTGAACTTCAAAAACTAGGTCATTACAACAGATACAAGAATCAACAGGGGAGAGGGCAGTGAAATACAACATTAACTTCTACAGGTTTTAGGTACAAAGCCAGCAGTTTTCCCACATAATTCTAGAAACAAGGAAATTTTTGTAAACTTAAAGGTGATGGAGAAGCATAATTACATCTCATTAAACAGTGAAGAATGGGAAGGATAACTTTTTCTATTAGCTGTGAGTTTTTCCCTAGTAGAAACTGAGTTTTTCCTCTTCTTTTCTTTCCCAGAAAGTGGTCAAGTTGAAAAATAAACATGTGAGCAAATATAGGGGGGGTGTGTGTGTGTGTATAATTTTACAGATATATCTAGTTTTAGAGAAGTTCTACTTTAGCACCTTGCCGTCATTGGGGAATTACTCTGTTCCTTTACATTCCAGACAAACCCTCCCAACATCCTCTCCTGTACTTTGATGAAGAAATCCAGTACTTATAGAGATAATGCTTATTTGCATCCCATGAGATGTGCTTCCTGCCCACTTGAGCCTCTGGTGAAAAACGCAGGTCCTTCTCTAAAATTACTAGATTTTCCCAGTTCACTAGTTCCTCCCATTCTCATAAGTACTGTAGAAACTCATGAGTTTAAACCAAGATTAATAATAGTTTTTAAATGTATTTTCCCAGTTCTGATAGTGAGGCAGCAGTGCAACCGGATTCTTGGCACAGGACTTCAGAAATAAACTGCTGTAAAGACAGCCGAAAAGTGGCAAGTGAAACCAACATAATGTGATCAGCACCAGGGATGCAGGACATTGCACCAGTCAGACAAAAGGGCCTTTAGAAGTGTATTTTAAGCCACTAAGGTTGATTTAACAGAGACAAAGTTTACTGTGGCGCAGCAAGCACTCTTGCTCCACAGAGGCAGCAGAAAGCCGTCAGCGAGTCCTCTCCAAGCTATTGGGGGAAGGAAGGGAGAGAAAAAACCAGATTCAGTGCATTTTCTGAAATACTGTCTCTTTCCACTTCCGGTTTCTTGCTAGTTTGTGAAGTTTCACCCCAACAGCAGACAATGACTTAGAAAGGCAAAAGGCTGCCCCTAGGCTGGTGTCACCAGTCCCGAGATAAGCCCTGGGAAGCTGCCCTGGGGCCACGCTGCATTGAACAGCCTGCGAAGGGAAAAGGCTGCCTGCACACCCCTCGACCACACCGCCACCAGTCTGCGGCTGCCCACCCGCTGGCTCCCACTTGTCTTTTTGACGTTGGCATCTGTGGGGTTGTCTTGTGATAAATACCAGGATTGGTTCAAGACTAATATAGAAAAATGGGGAAATTCAGTGTTCCTCCCCTAGGACTACTCCCCACATTATTTCTCACATTCAAGTACACCGAGACTGTAGAAACAAAGTCTTTAGAAGAGGATGGGGAGCATAATCATGAAATTAGGCTAAAAAAAAGAAAAGCCCTACTGAAATACAGTGGACAAGGTAAATAGAGTATCCCCTTTCATAACTTTCTAACGCCCTTGGTAGAGATCTCTCTAACTCCCTTTTCCCTAGTGTTGAAGACTGTCCCACAGCTCTACCAGATCTGCCACCTCTCACAGACCACATCAATGCAGGGTAGTAGCCCAGGTTTCTCTTCGCAAGTGTCTCTCTAGTCCTTGTGTGTCCAGCTTGCTTAGACTACTGCAGGAGCATCACTCCCTTACTCAGACAGTGTCCCAACCACCCTGAGGAGCAGAAGAGGCAAGGAAGGTACTGCTGTCCTGTGTGCCACCTCCCACTGCAAGGTCTTTCCTACCATCACCCATGCTTGCGTTCAGTCCATTGCAACAGAGACCCCAGAAATGGGGACCTCTGCAGCAACCTTGAGCAGCAAGTCTTGAAGCATGGAAGTGAAGTCTTTGCTATGAGATAACACTTCTGTTAAACTCCCAGAGCGCAAGTGTAACTATGATAAACTACGACTTGAATTCCTCTTTTGCAAATGAAGCTCTGCATGACAGTGTTTTACCCTTTTCATCAACAGAGGGAGTAGATAGCTTTTTCCTCCCTAAAGCTTCTGGCCATGCAGTTGCAGGTACTTTACTGACAGTAGCGTGATAGCAATCCTTAACACCACGATTTAAGGACAAAGGCTGAAGTCTCAATCAAACCTGAAATGATTATCTTATGTTGTGCATCTTTCCTGGCTTGGTTATAAACCGTACTGTTACAATGAGCACCCGGATCACAAAGCCAGAATCATGGAGGGAACCCAGCGTTCATAAAAGCAGTCAATTTTGCTCAGCCTTTCACAGCACAGTTCATGGAGTATGACCCACTTTCTCCATTATGGCAGCAGTAATATTTAAAAGCATTTGGTAGCTATGTTGTCAGCCTGTAGAAAGAAGTACCACTTTAACTTCTAGCAACTCCTTATGCTTCCAGGGAAAAGGAGAACTTCATACTTGACTTTATCCATTAGGAATGTGTAGCAGTCTACATTCATCCCTACTAAGATGAAGCAATGGAAAAGAAGAATGGAGGAAAGAATGAGCCACATTTATATATATATATATATATATATATATTGCAGCTGTATAGCCATGCTTAAGGCATCACTAGAAGACACTTGAGTGTCTCTCACCATGTTATATGTAAAAATCCATTGAATCTATGAGTGGATCCTGGATCCAGGCAGCCATGGCTCACTGCCAGCCTACAGACCATCAGGAACCATTGCCATCAAGCTCTTAATTCAAAACATCATATTGGTGAGAGAGTTCCATAGGCCAGCTCCAGACAACAAGTAGTTCACACTTGGTTTGTAAATCAGTGGCATAAGAAAAATGTTAGCTTCCTCAGTATTCATAACTTTCACAGTCTCTGTTTCTTAACCCCGGAATTTTGAAGACAGAAACTCTGTGGAGCTATCCTCATTAAATGAAACCACCAGCAGGTCTCCCTATGCAGCCAAAAGAGTGGAGTTCAGAAGAGATTCTATCCTTAATTACAGCTGAGTGCTCTGCACACACTTATCTGTGAGACAGAGAAACAGATCTGCATTCCTCACAAAAAAAGGGTATTTCAGTGCCTTGCTGCTCACATACAAAGGCAACTATAACCTTATATTTTTATACTTCTTATCTATTGTATATTTTTTAGGTTCCTAAGCATTGAAAATACAATCCTTTTGTCACAATCCATTGTCGTTGTTGCAGACAAATACTGTTTGAAATATGACAGACCCGAAGTCCATCCAAACTTCTTCTGACATTGTTTTTCTGAGCATGGCCCAAACTTTGCCATGACTCAAGTGAAGTTTAAGGCATAGTGGTGCTGAATCAAAATAAAGCATCAGCCAACAGTTTGCATAATGTAACTGTATGTGAGAGAGAGATGAAATTAAATAGTGCAGGGATCAGGAAGGAAGATACATCCATAGCCAAAGTTTCAAGCAACTGACAAAGACCATCAGGATTTTGCAGTAAAGAATAGCCATGTGTTTTTCAGTGATGCCAAAGATGAAAAAGATTAATATAATTTTCAGTTGTTACTAGTGCAAGCCACTCCACAAACTCATTTCAGCCAAGAAAAGGACCCAAATACGTGCCAGACAATCCCATACAAAGCCTCCCAGCTAGCCTGTACATTCATACACATCTATCAGAAGCACAACATCAGATTTTCAGACAGAGGGTAGTTGCATTTGCTGCAAGATATCAGACTCTGTAAATATGTTGTGTGTTTGGCCCAGGCAACAAAAGATAAGGCTTTATTCTGAAGATTTTTCCATCATACACAGTAAACAAATCTGAGGAGCTGCATCTTGGAGATGGGAATGGGAGGGATAAACTCAAACAAAGAGAAATGTTTGTATTAAAATTCAAACAGTAAAAAGAATTAATTCTTTAACTACAAGAGGGGAGAATACTAAAGTTGCAACATGTCAAGTCATCTCTTTGCATACTAATATTGCTGATTCTTTTTAATACGTGTTGTTAATGGTTTCTTCTTCTTCATTAAATATGTCTTTGTTTTCTCCCATAAAGTCTCAGTAGCACTGTTACATATTGGTGGCTGTTATGAAGTTGCCTTTGTCTTGATATTCCCAAGATGACTCCATCTCTGTAGCAAGCCTCTCTCACTCTACATTATCCACTGTTAATAACAATCCAAACAACTCATAGACTTCAAATATTTCTGAAAAAATGGAAGAGCATGCATGGCTTCATTCTGCAGTGGGAAGAACCACGGCACAGAGTGATAAAATCGTCTGTCCTTGGCAGAAAGCCACTTACAGAATACTTGCTTTTTGGTGTTTTGTTTGTTTTTTTTTTTTTCTCCTGCCTTAATATTCCAGATACTTCTTAGATATTTTTTTCTTTCTCTTTCTTGCTGGTATTCTGTTTGATTTTTGTTTTTTTTTTTTAATCTTCGCCTTGTTTATCGAGGTGTCTGTATTTTTAATTACTTCTCCCTACAGGCTATTTCACAGGAGAAAACCTCCCCCCCCGGTTGTATAAAGTCCCTATAGTGAAACATCCAACAGGACCATGACTAAGCATACCTTGCTCTACTTCTGTCCCACTTTCCTCTGTCCTTTGCATCTGTTTATCCCTAGTTCTATCTGTTTTGCGCTAAACTTCTAACTCTCCCCTCCATTCCCTGCCGCTGCCTTCCTATTTTCTTTCTATTTCTCTCTGCTCTTTTCCCACCAGCTGGACATAAAAGGACCAGGATTTGAAATACCAAACAATAGCTTTTCAGATCTTGGTATGTTTCCTAAGGACTTCACAGGACTGGAGTCTATGGGAGGGGGAGTAGCCTTTAAAAAAATGAGTAGATGTTCCTAATCATTGCCAGGAGATGCACTAAGGGGAGCCTAAAAGGACTCAGTCACAGAAAGGGAGTGGTATTTTCCTTGCCATGAGCTCAGTATTGCACTAGCCAGCGCTCTGAGTCACTGGGGGGAGCTTTGCTGGGGGAAGTCATGTTCAGTCCAAGAAATCAATCTCAGAACAGCCATTGCCCTATTTTGGAGAATGTCAAGTATCAACACATAGTTTCAGGAAGGTTGTTCAAGGTAATCTCCTCATTATGGGGAAAAAGAGTCAGCTATGCCTAAGCAGAACAGTCCTCCTTAACAGTTTCTCCCTGGTATCCCTTATTACTCTGATGTTAACATGGTCACTATGACCCAGGGTCATCTGCTGAGTACAGATTGGTGGCATATGTTCAAAACGTCCCTACATTCCTTTAAATAGTTCAAGAAATATTTCCCTGATATCTATGCATTTTAGAGATACCAAGTGATAGCTTAAGTCAGTCCCTGTCCACATAATCCTTTCCCAGCTCTCCGCAGTCGCTTTTACTTGTAACACCAGCATTGTTTATGAATTTCCACAAAAATTACCTAATGAACAAAGATCAGTAAAACTGAAACACTCCAACGTATCCCTCAGTGTCCTGCAGCCTGTAACACAGTTGGAAGCTCAGGAAAAACATCTTATTCTCAGAATGTTCCCTTCAACAGAGACAGAAAAGAAGAATGAGAGGATTATAGGAAATGTAGGGAAGGCTTTTAGCAAACTGACACAAATAGTAAAAATATAAATGATGGATGTGCTTTTGCCTATGATGGATTTCAAATCATTAACCATGGTGTATTTGTACTGAAATAGATGTCCCACAGACGTTTGAGATGGGTCCTTTGTTGCAAGAGAAGTGGAAAAGAGGAGGTAGCTTCCCAAAGACCACTCTGATTTATATTTGTGTATCTTGCACGGAAAATGGAGTAACTTGGTACAGAGTCACCATTTGCCACTTTGTCATTTAAAGTGCAATGTGCAAAGAAAGTCACAGAACAGTGACAGACATAACAGTGACACGGACCACCTTGTCATCTGTTGCCTTACATACATACCCTTCATCACTTGCACTGCCGAAACATCGCATTAGCCAATCTACGCGATGTAATGAGAAACAGCACTGTAACCCAGGGCATCTCTTCATATGTCTCCCTAATCATGCTAAGTCTTTCTGCTTCTGAAATCCATGAGTGGGTTTTCATCTTGCAGTATGCAATGTATGTCAATGAAGAGTGGGGAGACTATATGCTTGGTTACACAAAGGGAAAATATGGAAAAAAGATCATTATCAAACATGATGTTGATTAGTTCATTGCTTATTTGACTTCATTTCTGGGTCTGTCACCAGACATGTCACAGCTTTGGGCAAAACAGGTGTTTTCTCCATGCTTCTGTTGCTCCTCCCTTAAAAGGAACTTTACAAACCTAAACTACTACAGAATGAATTGATACCACTCAGAGGTGAGAGCCTAGAGGGCACCTGTCCATGAGTATGCTGTGGGACCAGTTCCCCGGTCCAGGTCCATGACTGAGGCACGTCCAGACTGCTCACTTTGTGGGGAAAGTCGAAACAAGACCCAGATATATGGCCTCGCTCCTTCCCTCATGCCCTCGGTCCCAAGGGAAGGAAAGCCAGATGCATTTGCTAGAGGCAGCTCCAGTTTTCCAACAGATCCCAGGTCTGATAAACTAACAGACCAGGACAGTGAGGGGAGGGAGAGGACTCTGTACTCAGGCATCCTTCTCTTCAAAGGCAATGTAAAAAAACCACAAAACCAGCCCTACAATCACATGCCAAAAAAAAAAGGCTCTACCCTTGAAATTTGGGCTCACTGGGAGCAATACTTTCTAAGCAATACTACAGATCTCCCCAGGTGTGTCTTACACTACAGGCATATAAGATAAATGCAGAATATTTATAGGAGGACCAGAAAACAACCAAACTAATCTGGCAAAATGTAGACACACCAGATAGTATGGCCCTGGACAGAAAAGAGGAAGGCATTTGAAAACCTTGTGTTTAGGGAATGTTGTGTCCTTTTGAAATATCTCAAAGACGGCCTTGTGCAGGCTTTACAATTAGCGAGGGAAAGGGAGGATTGTGAAAAAAAGAAATTAAGGAAATGGAAGGAGAACACGAAGAGCATTTTAAGAAGTTGGAGGCGAACCCCTCACGACAGAGAGCGGACAAAAAGGGAGCTAAAAATAGGCAGCATGAGACAGGGTTCTCCAAAAGAGAGTGGGAAGGACACTGTGTTCTGGAAACCGGTGCGACCAACCACAGACGAATGTGCCAAGGCTCTTGTACGTTTTCTTGGCAGTTGCTCAAGGCTGGCACGTAATCTGTACCAGGAAAGGTATCACCAAGTAGGCAGTGCCCTTCAGTGGGGCATGCATTGCCAATATAAACTCCTGAGGGGCCGGAGACAAATGGCTCATCAGTCAGTGACAGAAAACGATAAAATGATCTTCCTGGACTCTCCCTTATCGCCAGAGGAACCGATCGAAGAAAACTTTTACGTACTTATCCAACTCCATCAAAAAAATGTGGGGTTTTTTTTTTTCTACCTACTCACAGCCAGTTCATAGCCATTTGTTCTTGTGCTTACATTGGCATTTAGTTTCTTTCTAAATTATCTTTAGTTAGCTTATCTTCTCGCCCCATGTGTTTATAGAGAGCAACCATATTCCACCACCACCACCACCACTCCCTAAGCTAACACAACAGCCTCTGCTATTTTCTTATTGTAAATCAGATCTTTGATTCCATGATCACTCCTTTTCCACTTCTGCATCGATTCTGGCCCAGACTAATTTCTCTTGAAGTGGTGTAAACAGAGTGGAAATGAAATTTCAAATACAAGTTCATAAGCACCTTGCAAAATAGTACCTCTCTACCTTCGTCTAAGATGTCAGACCTGACAAAACATCTGAAGGTAAATAAGGCTTTTTCACTCCTAAATTACATTGATGTTTCTAAGTCTCTATTACCTCTTACAGAGACCCAGTTTATAAAAACATGCTGGTCACCTCCTAAATGCAAGGATTTTCTATTTGTACTATTAAATTCTATCTCATTTCTGTTGCAATCATCTTCAAATTAATCTTCAAAGTCATTTTTATGCAATGGTCTGATCATCAACTGTATTGACATGCTTCTCATTTTATTTATCACTGGTGATTTTCATCTGCTTATTCCTGTTTTCTATGCCAAGCTCATGAAACAAACGTGCTAAGTGGCACCAGTGCCAAGACAGTGTCTCAAGGCACCTCCTTGCAGCCTGACAAGTTTCTTTTCAGCACAGCATGTCGCCCCTTCCCTTTTATGTACAACTCAGGTATCTCATATTAATCTTCATCTTTCCAGTCAGAGAGTTTCTTAGGAGGTACAATATCAAATACTTCACTAGAGACCAAGAATATTGGGCATACTATATTTCCTTTAGCTAGAAAATCACTTATTTTTCTAAAGATAAATTTAATGCCAATATGTAATGGTTTCTGCAACCAAGACAATGTTTTGTCCTGTTTTCTATTTAACTCCATTTCCTTACTTACTCTGTATGTCAGAAGTAAGCTGTGCTAAAAATCCTTGCTGATAGAATAACACTTCTCTAACTGGTCTCACCGGTAAAGGTTGTCCAGTGCCCTGACTTCTGTACATGGAGAGGGAATGGAGATCACACGTTCCTTAGTGTCTCTTCCAATCCAAGAAGCACGAGACATATTGAAAGCAAACACAAGGAGGCTGTTCTTTAATCAGCTGCAGGTAACCTCTGGAATTTCTTATCCTGAGATGTTGTGGATGATTAAATTTAAAAACAGGTGAGAAGGTGCATGAATAAGTCAATGAAAGAGGAAGCAACTGAAGGTTAATAACTACAACCCTCCCCACACTGGGTATACAAGTCCCTGAGCCACAAACTGCTGGAGGCTCAGAAACTAATCCTGAATTAGGAAGCATGGTGAGGCAGATTTTCAGTCTAACCCAGTGAACTGACTCTTGTATATTTATGTAATCTACCATATCTTTTTTGAGTAGCTTATCTGAGTCTTACTTCCACCACGCTCATTCTAACATACCTACTCCCATTCACTTTCCCACTTTTTACCTCATGGCCAATATCATCATTACTGAAAGTCAAAACAAAGTGTTTGTTTAGCTTTTACGCAATACTTAGATTATCTTTAAACCCCGTAATATCCTTAAGGCACAGCAGATGCACTTCTTTTTCTTTTTTCTTTATGTTTCTTGCTTCACCTGCTGTTATTTACTGTATTTATATATTTTTTTAAGTTAACAGCTTGACTTCTAGAAATTCTCACTTTGTCCCTACATTTTCTAAGACCTAGGAAATGGTTTATTTCTTGATAAGTCTTTTCTGTTTGTTCGTTTCCTGTAGTCTACCAGTTCATAAGCTCTTATGTGACACAATAATTCACTAGGCCACAACTGGATCCCTTTCTGCAAGTTCTTGCTTCCTAAAAATGAAATATCAAGGTAGATTTTACACCTTTGATATGAGAAATTCCAGCCTTCTGCTGTGTCTCGGGTCTTTGTGATCTCTAAGTAATGAAAGTGAGGACAACAGCTCAGCAGAGAATGGAAAGTAGATTTTTGTCCTCTGAAGCCCCTTCCAAGCATCTAAGGTACTTATCTTCAACAATTGCAGCCATCTAGTGGGCAAATATCAGAAACAGTCACTAGTCAGTGATCTTGGTCTCTTGTTAACTTGCCAGTGTTCACTTTTTGAGTGGACTGATACTTCATGGCTAAGCCAAGCAATATGGAAAAAACATGTCCCAAAATACCTTTCTCATAAGCTTGTATTACAACGCAGTTGCCCCGGCCACCCCCCTAAGACCTCAGGAATGAGCATGCCTTGCTACTGCTGAACATTATACCACAAGGAGTCACTTGGGCATACAGATTTATTCTCTTGCATTTTTGATACCACAAAAAGGTTACGACTGTACTACTGCTGCCATGCACTGAGAATGATAATAAATACATAACCAGAATGGTTTCTACAGTGGGCCACACAACTGACTCACTTGGATGCTTGGCAAGTGAGGGTGGAGTCAGATTTGTGCACATCAAGGCCTTACCCTGCAGCTGCAACCTGTGCTACACCTAACGCACCGATGCACCAATCACTCTGTCAAGGGGAACGTCAGCAGCTGCTGATTATCCTTGGTGTAAATGCTTGCCATCACAGTAGGTGACTCTGCACAGACAATTACGACTTTTGCACGCTCAGTTAACTCAGACAGCTAGCTAATGGCAATCCAACAGCAACTGCCTTTCGGGTTATGGTAGGTATGGAAGGAAAATATATTAGCTGGTATGTATTTGGTGGAGGAGAGGGTGCAAAGTTGTAGGACGAGGAAGAAAGGAATGTAGATATCTCCTGAGCTGTCAAGAACCACCTGTGGAGCCAGAAGTTGTTGCTATTGCTGCCGTCAGTGGTAATTACCTCATTTTAGCATCAGTTGTGGTTGTATCCATGTACTCTATGACAACCAACTGCTTTGCTAAAGGTTTTTCTTTTAATGCAGATATCTCAGTCACAATTTGAATATCACATAAAATAAGGTACTTCCTCAAGACTGACCTTTATTATTTTTTTAAATGACCACGTTGTCATAGAGCGCATAACACCCAAAATGCTCTTGTGTCAAAAAAACATGCACTTGGCAACATCATTATGATGACGTCCTTCTTCCCCTGCCAAAAGCCATCTTTTAAAATGCCGCTACTTGAGTGCAAGGCGTGACTATTCTGTTTTCTCAGCTAGGAACTCACCACAGTTTTCATGCTGTATCTCTGATAAATGCTTCTAAATACACTAGAGGAATGACTTATTGGAAGCATAGTCATTTCAGTTTTGTTTTAAGTAATACCACAAAACTTAGTTGAACTCTAGCGGTCATTACCAAGATAAAAGACATATGCTCATAAAAGAATTTGCCAAAAAGTGAACCCTGTGAACCTAACTGATACACTAAGCAGGTACAATGTAAAAGTCTAGCTTTTCCACACCCTGCACCCATGTTATAGGTGCATTCGAGGTGTCTTATCGTTGTCAGTGCATGCTTGCATAATTCCTGGCTATTTGGTATAAAAAAATCAGATGATAGCAATTTTCTAGTGAGATTCAGTCCTTGCGCGTCCTTGAAATCACTGGTATGAAACCGGGTATAAAGAGAATAGACATGATGGGAGAGGATCAGATCAATGAAGTTCCCCTTTCTGTGCCTACAGCATTTTCCCTTCCTTTTCTCTTCATTCAGCTCCCCTTTCCCCTTGTCTGAGTGTCTGAACTGATGGACAGAATTTTGTCCATTTTCTGCTCCTCCATCTCCCAGCAAAGTATCACTCCCGGATACTCAAAGCTGCCTCTGCTTTTTCTGGAGCAGCAGGTGTTTGTCTCCATGCATGAAGCATGACTGCCCACAAGGATCTGCGGTGTTTTGTATTTTATGGGCAGGGCAGTTTCTGTGAAAACACACAGGCAGCTCTGCATCCCTAACCCCCAGGGCAGAGCTGGGAGCGCGGCAGCATCCAACAGCACTCGCGGAATGGGGGAAATACGTGCCAGAGAAGACACAGTGCTCTACACAGACTTTGACTGCATTCGGCACAGCTTCTGCAGCTCCTGGAGCTGGACATGAGTGTAACTACCTGGCTGGTGCAGCACCAGAGCAAAGAAAACTGTTGCAGACAAAAAAACCCATAACAAATCCATCCCTTTTTCCTATTCACAAATTATTTTTAAGCTCTGTATTTGATCAATGTGTTTTACTTGTAAGAAATTCACTGTAACTCTTTACTGAAGTCTATGTTACTCATGTTATACCTAACTCACATGATATTATTTCTATTGCCAGATCAACTCTCTGAAATCTTTAATCAATAGACGGTGGAACTGAAACAGTCATTTCTAGTTAGATCTTTCAGTAAAGACAGACTTACACACAGATACACAGAACAGCAGCTAACGTTTTCTTGCGTGCATGGCCTGGGGCAGCAGTTTTCAGTACTGAAACCCAGTGGTACACAAGAGATTGGGAAGCAGATGTGCCGTGAAGCTCCCAGCATCAGCAGAGCATCCTCAGCTCTATATTCTAGCGATAAGTCCGCCCCAGGGATCTTGACGTCAAACTGATGTTGGATTTATTTCACATTCTAGAATAACAGCAATAATCCTAAATTACATAGGTCTACACTGGACTTTTAGCTCCTGACAGTCGTTTGCCAGCTGCAGTCTTGCTCCACATGTACTCAGCCCCTGCAATATTTTAGCGTGTTGCCTTTTGGCAGGATTAGCCTACTGGACGTCCCCTGAGAAAGCCATAGGAAATACATACTGGTCTTGTGGTTAATTTAACAAAGCACTTGATGTCATTATTATTTAGTGGAAATGTACTCAAACACTTACTGGGCAGCCAAAATTTAAATAAATTCCCATGTTCTTAAGTGGTCATTCTGAATGTTTGACATAAAACGCACATCTCTGTTTGAGACACATGGCATACGCAGATGAACCTACACACTACTGTGGGTTTTCACATGCTGAAACAATTTGCAACCCTGCTTTAAAGTTGCTGGTTTCCAAAACCAATGGTGATAAGTAAAGTGAGATCTGGAATATATTCATATATTTCCCAATAACCTGTGGGTTTCTTCGGAACTGCTCATAGTAGTTAATGGGCAGCCAGAGCTTCTGATAGCTATAACAAAATGTAAAAGAAGAAAAAAACCCTATTAATATTGATAAGGTGAAAAGTCAAGCACTTAAAATTTAGTAAGTGTAAAAATAAGGTTCCATTTGTGTGTTAATTTGAGAGCCTCGTATATATTTATTCTGATAGAAATCTCATATTCAACTTTTTTCCACGGTATTCTTCTGCAGCCAGGGCAGATTGGGAAGCCGGGAAGCAGGAGCAAAGTGCTGCATTCCAAGCAGGACACAACCGGCTGTCAGCAAATGCCACACCAGCACCAGCTTCTCTGCTGCAGAATTAGAGAGGAGCCCGGTGGACTTATCAGAGGCACAACTGACCAAGGCACGTGTGTTTGTGCAGAGGCACCGAGTGTGAGAAAACAAGCTGACTCCTCCATTAACTCCCACCTTTTCCAGGAGGCCCTTCAGAGCAGATATAACCCAGGTGGGTTGCCCAGGAGGGACAGCCTCATCCTGCTGCCTCCTTCCCTTCCCTATAAATCCACAGCTGGGTTTCTCATCTGAGCTGGGGGACAGCAGGTCAACACCCACAACCAACAGGACCTTGGAAAGAGAGGGCAATCAGGCACAGACAGCTGGAGTTGTTCCAGAAGTGCATAGGTTTCTTTGGTCATCATCTTTCTAACCCAGGAACTGGCAGGGAAGCACCAGGTTGGCTGGGCTGGTTGTGCCCCCAGCTGCAGACCTGTGGTGGGAGAGGAGCCCCCATCTGGGCACGTCCCCGGGGCAGGTTTGCATCCACAGGAAACACGTATCCCCAAGGCACAGTGCAGGTAACACCCTGCAGAGATCTTCAAACCACTTCTAAATGAACTACTGCAGGGCGGCGAGATTAATCCTGCATTAACGCAATACTGCGCCCAGCCTAATGAGCTCAGTTTCTTAAGCTGTAAGTCCACCTTATCATCCCTTTTCTCCTCTGTGTTATTCTCTATGTGGCCATTATGTATTGGCCCATTTATTACAGCAATTTAAAATGGAGAGAAAAGACTTTACAATTTGCACCCATTTTATTCTTCTTTTTTAATTCTTTCCAGAAAAAAAAATAAAAATAAAAATAAAAATAAAAATAATAAACCACCACACACCAAAAACCCCCAAAACCAGCTCTGCCATTCAGCTTGGACATTTTGTACTTGGGCACTACAGTGGTCCACATTAACAGCTGTAATATTTTTTATAGGAGGTAACTGGAAGTTCAGAGACACTGAGTGGCCTCTCTACGCAGGAAGAAACAAAAGCCTTTATTCCCAGCTTCCTCTTCTAACAGCAAAGCTGCTCTCCCACCCTCCCTACAGTTTACGGAAAATTGCTCCTTTTCTTTAAAATGTTTACTCCAGAGCACCACAATTGTGTCTCAGATTCCCATGAAGCTCAGAGAAGCAATACAACAGACCCCAAGTCTGTCAGCACAGCTTCACCTCAGTGTTGCTGCTGTGCCCCACGTTTGGGTCACTGCACCTCGCACTGCCGATACACAGAGCTCAGCCACTTGTAAAGGAGGCAACCATGAGCTGAGAGTGACAAACCAGCATATGGATTTGGGGAGATACAGGGACTAAGCTTTAAAATCGCAACCTAGGGAATGAAGAATTAAAAAAAATAATAAAATTTTAAATTACCCCATACCTAAAATTTCAGAGTATTTCTTTCCAAGTCTCCAGGGAGAGTCTCACTCAAATGATACAGTTGCTTATGACTCAGATTTTCCTCAACCTCCACATTCTTAAATCTTCAGTTGACTTCAGTATTTTTTAATGTAAAGCCAGCTCAAGGCTGCTCAGCAGCGCAGGCAAAATGCAGTTTTGGAAATGGTGGCAGAATGGGTCCTGGATGAGGAGGACAAAATATGATGGGTATGTGGTAAAGAGCCAGAACAGTATTTCTTGCAGAATGATAAGTATGGTTCAAGCAATTTGAGTCTGCTCAGAGCCTGATTCCACAAAAGCTCTTTTTTCTAAACCTTCCAGTTGCTAAAGAGGAGAGAGCAGAGATTTCTGCTTCTTGGGTGGGAGTGCTTAACAAGGGACACAGAGTTGCTCCCCATCTGGAGCAACCTAAAAGGGCCTGCAGGGCACAGGTCTCCATTGCTCACTGGGTAGAATTTCTTGGCCTTTTGCTGAGTGGCAGCCAAATAGTTGTGGCACTCACTGTCCTGGCGCAGAGGTGGTGCTGCCAGTTCCCCAGGCTCCCCAGGGGTGACACAAGAAACTGCAGTCACTCCAGTTTCTCATAGGGTAGGTGATGGGAGGCTCTGCCTCTTGAAGGAATAGAATAGAATAGAATAGAATAGAATAGAATAGAATAGAATAGAATAGAATAGAATAGAATAGAATAGAATAGGAATCATTAAGATTGGAAGAGACCTCAAGGATCATCCAGTCCAACCATCCCCCCACCACCTATTAACCACTAAACCATGTCCTTCAGTACCACATCCAACCTTTCTTTAAATGCCCACAGGGACGGTGACTCCACCACCTCCCTGGGCAACCCGTTCCAACGCCCGACCACCCTTTCCCAGAACAAATTTCTCCTCATCTCCAACCTGAACCTCCCCTGACGCAACTTGCAGCCGTTCCCCCTAGTCCTGTCACTAGTTATCTGAGAGAAGAGGCTGACCCTCAGCTCACCACAACTTCCTTTCAGGTAGTTGTAGAGGGCAATAAGGTCTGCCCTGAGCCTCCTCTTCTCCAGACTAAACAAGCCCAGTTCCTTCAGCCGCTCCTCATCAGACCCGTGCTCCAGCCCCTTCACCAGTTTCGTTGCCCTTCTCTGGACACTCTCCAGGGCCTCGATGTCTTTCTTGTGGTGAGGGGCCCAAAACTGGACACAGTACTCGAGGTGCGGAGACCAAGATTGGTCACCAAGATTTGGTCACCAAGACCAAATCTGCAAGACAAGCAGTGCCACAGAGTGCTCCTGAGCACTGTATTTTGGTCAGTTTTTTGTGTTGGGTTTTTTTTTTTTTTTGTCTTTTACAACCAAAGGAATCTGTTTTGTCTTCCCCCTCAATGTACCTATATGCTGGTTTTGAGCACCAGCTTGTGTACATAGGTATGGTGCTCGATGCTTTCTCCACAGACTGATTAGCTTGCTCCCACTGTTACGTCATCCTCAGAGGGATATGAAAGTGGCACTCAGTTGGGACAGTCCTGTCTGAGCCACGGTACCCATAACAGGGTAATTTGTGGCAGTCCGTTTGCAGAGCAGAGGTGTAATGACAGATCTCCTTTACACAGCCCTTTACTGGTTACCACTTAGAGCAACATGTTCAACAGTAGCCTCAGCAAGATCAGTGGCTTCACTGAGGACTAGTGATGTCCATGACATCTGCTGAGCACTCACCTAGAGCCCAAGCCCTGCTTTCTGAAGGTCATTCACAGGTAACTGTGAATGTATGGCACTACAGCTTACAGGGACTCACGGTACAAAGGTGTACGTGGGCCTCAAAGACGGGAACAACAGCAATGGGAACGTTTCACGATACATGGTCTGAATGTACATTACACTCGCTTCCCTCTCCATCAGAGACTTCTTAAACTGCCTCTGTGGGGACATGATGATCAACTTGGTGCCATGTTCATGTGCATTTAGCAAACTTGAGGAGATGAACCGGTGTATCTACTTTCACCCGCTGAGTGCTTGTACATAGGGACTGCCTGTTGCAAAGAGCGATGGTTACTGGTAAGTAATCTGTCTGTTGCCTTTTCTCCCTGCTTCATTCTGTGTAATGTTCAGATTAAAAATATGTTAAGAGGTCCAGACTGGTCTAGCCATCTTTTTCAGTGAATCTGCAAACTATATTGTTTCAGCACATCTCAACTTCCCATTACAATTTAGGATGTAATTAGTTGATTTACTTCATGAGAACTACAAACTTGATCAACTTTTGCTTATTGTGGATGTGACTTGCCACAGAGCCCCATTACTCCTGTACTACAAACCATCACATGGGAAAGCAGGAAGGAACTTACACTCAGAGGTTGATGGCTAGCCCCTTTCTTGACACCACAAGGGAGAATGTGATGGCCTCCTGTCAGCAGAAAAAGCAAAATTAGTCTATTTCCTTTGTCAAATGTGTTACTAATCCTTCTGCTGCCCCAGGAAACTTGATTTTCCAGGATGAGCAGAAATTGCTTAATGAATCATCACAGATCTACAGATCCATAGCTGTTTCTGAATAAAGGTGCCCTTCATGCACCATGTACATGGGGAACTCCTCCTCAAGAGACTTATGTAAGGCTTTAAGTCCTTTGCTCATGTCACAGAGTTGTCATGAGGTTAAAGATTAAGTTTTGCATAGCACTAATATGAGCAAATATTTATCATTCTGAGTTGAACTAACACGTAACTGGGCCTACTCCAGTTCAACAAGGATTGAAATCTGCTGCCTGCTTAAAGCAAGACATAGGCTTAAGCAGCTTGTTGAATAAAAGCCAAAGGGAAGAGACATTGAAAGAAAAGGTTAGGCAGTCATAAATGATTGCATGAAGTTTTCAAACAACCTTTAAAATTGTTTTCCCTTTATTTCTGATGCCTTTTCCTTAATTGGTACTGCTTTCTCAGTAGAATCTCAGCGCAGCTTTCATCTTTACAATAAAAATAGAAAGAGAACTGAAACAAAATTATAGTTTCCCATTTAACTGATTACCAGCTTTTAATGGGTGGGGTCAGAATTTCTCAGAGAGGCTCTTGGGTTCTTTATTTGTATCTTCTAAAAGCCTTGAGCAGTTCTGCAAATGTTTTATCTTATATTAATTAAATGAAAATCACTCATTTCAATATAATTTCAAATGATACATGGAGCACATGGGGGTCTTGTAAACATAGCAAAATATTACAACATCTGTTATTATTAATGTTCTTTACTTTCTGCCAAGTTTATCCATGGTCCTGTTGAGTGAGGAAATCCCTCCTTGCTGTTACAGGAATCAGATGATCAGAGCCCGGCTCACCAGGGAAGAGGAGACACAAGGATTCTGATACATTTTGGGGCAGTGTAAAGGATTTGTTCATACTGTTCTGACTGAGGAGTGAACGAGCTATTGCCTGTGAATATGACTGGATGGACTAAGTGTCGTATGGATCTCCTTCTTATCAATGTGTTGTAATCTCACGGGCAACTGTAGTTTTGGTGGATTTAATGGAGCGCAATGAAGGTTCATTATTCATTTTCAATGGCTTGTAAAGAGAGGGACCATCTCCTGTATCACACAGGTTCTGTTTGTCCAGTGTGCCACATTTACACGTATTTAGTCCAGAGATGACAGTGTTCAAGTACCCCCTCAGTGTGAATGTTTCAGACAAGAAAAGTATTTCTTCTGTTTTGAATACCAAAAAAAATGGTAGATACCAAGTAGGGAATAATAGTAATAGTGCAAAATACCAGGGGTGAGGTGAGATTTGCAAGCTCTTTGCATGTCAGTATACAGAAAGCTGGGCTGTAGCATGCCATGCTAACATCTGGAGGAATGAACGGAAAGGTTTGAGCCTCATGTTTCTGAAGACTCCAAGAATGTTTTCTGTGACATTGATAAAGATTAGGAGAAAAAAGAAATCTTCTCACTGAAATCACTAGGAAAAAATACATTCAGCAGGAAAAAAATTTATTTCCCACAATCTAAATCAGTTCAGACTTATCCCAGAGGGAGCTGCTCATCTTTTCTGCCTATTTCCACCCCATTTGTTTTGTGCCATTTCTTTCTAATACAACCAGGGAAACTGATCAAACACATTCTATACATACCACCCAGCCCACAGTCTCAGCATCCCAGCTGTATTCCTAACCTCACAAATTCACAGTGAAACCATCTCCAGGGTTTCAAAAGCATAGCAGCTTTCATGAAGGGGGGCAGTGGGAGCTCTCTTAATTAGCCCAGATTCTTTGTGCATTTCTAGACACGTCTCCTTCTTTGTTCACCTTCAAGAGTTTAATGCCAGGGTAGAAGGAGAAGATTTCTCCTCCATAAAGTAGCATCACATTCTTTTAGGTCTTCTTTTTTCCTAGCAAAGTTTTGGCACTGAAAAAAACAGCTGGGGTCAGACATCTAAATGGAAAGAGGTGAATTTTAACCAGTCTGCACATTTACTGAGCCCTAACAGAGGAAAGTTTGGAAGTCCATCCAGTTAGGTGAGCGTTTCACTACCAGGAAGTCCTTCACATGTTGTCCGTACAGCTCTGGCAGGGGAAATTTGAACACGAAACCATCATTAATGTAATTCAACCCTTTCTGGAAGTACAACAAAATTAAATAGCTTCATTCTTTTAATTTTTCCTCTTGAGACATAACTGACCTGGCAGTCATTTTCGAGGAGAGGCTGAGTGCAGGGACGGGACCCCAACTGTGAATTTTCTCACCAGTGTTTTAAAGCACAGCTCTATACAAAGAAAAGAGTTGAGAATAAAGTCATGGAAAGGTGGGTTCCAACTTTACTGTGTTCCTGATTTCATTAGCAAAGGTTTGCAACAAGGAAATCACATGGTAATTAATGATTAATTTAGTAGGTAATATTGGGGGGGGATGGTTGGACTAGATGATCTTGGAGGTCTCTTCCAACCTTAATGATTCTATGATTCTATGATCCTCCAGCACAATCAGCCTGGGCTCAGAGGTCCTGAGACAACAAACCACTCAAGGATGTGCCTAATCTACACACAGCCAATTTTTCTAAGGAGATCTCATGCAGATCAAGTTAAAGAATAATTTAAAATGTCATTACAATGTCTCTCTGACTAACTACTAACAATAAGGTTTGAAAACTAAGATTCTCCATTAAAATTGACATGGGTTCCAAAATCTAAAGTAGTACGTGGCTGGGTAGGAGACAGAAGTCAGTTTAAGTTTGTAGCTTCTGAGAATTTTTTTGTCTTATAGACTGCAATATTTCTATTACTGGAGAACTTAAATAAAAAAGGTTAAATTCTGGGCGTTGTCTAGTTTTTAATATTATGCATTATCATGATGGCTTAAAAGAAAGATGAAAACATGAAAGAAATGGAGAATTTTAAAAAACCCAAAAGTGGATCTCCTCCTGAAGTCAAGGCAGCTATGAACAACAACCTATCTCTAGATGTTTCTTCATTGCTATGAAGAGGCTGTCTTCCTTACTAAGTAAGCTACATTTAAAGACTGTCATACTAAACGACTGCAATATCAAGGAATATAAACTAATTCTAGTCTCTACCTCAGCTTTCCTGCAAGAAAGGAAGCAATGACCTAATTAAAGACTACTTACCTTTTCGGTACCTGTTCACGTGTAGATTGCACATCTAACTGCATGTGTTTTCCTCTGCTTTTCAGTGTACTCTATCTCTTCTCTCAGAAACAGCAAAATTTAAGGGGGTGTGTGTTACCTAGAAGTATACCAGCACTGCTTTACAAACCTATAGTAATAAACTACATCAATGTCTGAAATGACTGTAAATCTCTCACTGTAGGAATTTTTGTATTTTATTTTTCCCATGTAAAATAAGGTTTTATTTTTATATAAGAAGTTTGAACAAGACTTAAATGTGTTAAATTTGACACACTGTACACAAACCTACTAGTTTATAAGGTACCATTCCAAAAGTGACATTTTGGCCATTTTGGAGTTTTAATGCCAGTGAATCAGTATAATGATCACAAATACATATAGTTAATGCACAAAGTGAAGCAGGTGTAATAAATGCATATCCATGGGGCCCAAGGGGTAAGGAGTCTCCTCATCCACAAGCCATTAATCTTTGCAAATCAGCATCTTAACCCACATTTTAATTTAATTGTAGTTAATATTTAGCTGTTACACTGTGTGTTGCAGGGAAGGAGCTGAGAAAAGATCCACAGGAATATATCCACTCTCAAGTTCAGACAACTAATCACATCTGTTTCCCCTGGACTCTGCTGTTTATGGTAACTTAATGGAGTCCCAAGCTTCATCTCTCAACCATTCTGTTGATCAAAAGTCATAGACTTTTATTTACCGTCAAAAAAAGAGGCTAAATTGATGTATTGGCCAGCTATTCACCCTTATTTCTTTTTAATGTAATACCTAACATGTTGATGTTATTTAAAAAAAAAAAATTCATTACACATTCGTCAATATAGAAATACTGTTTGTTGATTAACTTCTCGTTCTTTTTCCCAGGCATAAAGTGATCAAAATAAATCTCAGATGTTTTTTCTTATTGCTTTACTTTCTCAGCTGTTTTTTTTAGCTATCATTTTCTGTGGATAACTGAGTAAAAGGAGATGCTTCCGTAATTATTGTATTTCTGGATAGACTCCTTTATGTGTTCTTATTAGAGCATTTCTGCTGTTTGAAGGGACTGTGACCATCCCCCCCTATTGAAGAGTTATACTCTAAGAAAACAATGGAAAACACAGTTCTACAACCTCCACACATGGACTTCTCTTTATTGGTCTGAATGGTGTTTGGGCTGCAGGATCCCACAGGATAACTTTATGACTTTTTGGACATGGCCTCGCTGTCCTGCCCAAGCACAGCAGACTGTGGGGCACAGCTCAGTTACATCTGTGCTAGCAGACAATGGCTCTGCTCCTGCTTCTGATGTAGTTCGGGAGAGTTTTGCCATGAACTCATATTACTGTAATTCAGATGTGCTACTGAAATAAATGTGACGTATAGTTTCCATTATATGATTACTGGATTCAGTTCTGGTCAATTAAAGTAGCCTGCCCAGGGCTATCAACAGTGTAATGATTAATGTCAATAAACAATCCTTCCTGGCATCTCCTAGCTGCCTGTATAAGGGGGTGGAGGGGATGGGGAAGGCAGTCTCATCAATTTGCTGCCCTCAGTCCCTTTCAGACTAAGAATACGCAACTGCGTGGAGCTGAAGTCATGCATTGTGCCCAACAAGAAACTGGCAGAGGGAACACGTGTTGCTAGGTGTGTGTCGGACCTGCCATGACTGTGGTCCTGGTTCAAGGTGAAGAATTTAGGTGTAGCACTGTGCACATCAGCTTTGAAAGACCATCCGGCAGCACTCTGCCAGTGCTTCACAGGACAGCCGAACCAGACCCGAGCCTCACAGCACAGCAGAAAAAGGTGCAAAATGTAAAAGAGATAAGAGAAAACATTGTACATGTGAGCACTTGAATCAGCACAATTATAACAAAACAGCCCAAGTGCCGACCAGGGCTTCAGTGTGTGGTGGGTAGCCTGAGTGCCAGCCCTGCAGAGGAGAGCACGAGAGCAGCCCTGGGCTGGGACCCTGTCATACATGGAGAACTTCAGAATAGAGAAGTTCCTGGTGAGCTTCACGTGTATCCCTGGCTCCCCCTACTCTTCTTCCAGCTATCTCTCCCTGCTCTCCTTCCAGCTAACTCCCAGTAGACCCATAATGACCATCAATTCTTCAGCAAGTGTGAGACACCTTCTCTTTTTTCATCCTAGCTGGGCCTTCCTAATCAACCAGTGGGTTCCATTCCCTTCACACTCCAGCTCCTCTCCTAGCTTCTTCTCCCCCAGTTTTGATGCCACCCTAGAGACTGTGGTAAACAAATCCCTGCACCACGGGGAGCAAAGATGGGCATCTCTCATTTTCCATTGTGCTGGAGCAGGAAATGGCTGCAGAAAAGCCTCTTCTCAGCACGCCTGGACTGATGACATGGGACTGGTGGGATTCCTTCTGGTCAGAATGTAACCCTCACTGGAACAATCAGCAATTTGGACATCCGAAAATTATTTTATTAAACAGCAGTTGTTAATCAGTAGGAGGTCTTTTTCCACAGCCATTCTTTAAAGCCCAAACATTTCCATGTTTCCTGTAATACTTGTGCTTAGTCACACATTGACAAATAGAAGTAAAAAAACTCAGATCTCTATGACAGATTTTTGGAACCACCAAAATGATCTCTTTGAATTTTGCAGTCACTCAACAGCAGGAGTCCAGGAGGAGAGTGTTGAAAACCAAAACTTGTATTTATTCACTGGAATTTTTACTGCATTTCTCTCCCAGACAAGGATACCTACCATGTTCTTCTAAAAATACGTTATCAAATAAACATACCAGAGACCCCATCAAAGTTTAAAAGTTGCTGAGTCCACTTTTTGCTACCCAGCCTATAAGTCTGACAGAAAGAGGAAGGACGGTCCTTTGCAGTTTGGCCAGAATTTATCCCACTTCAGGATGGAGGTATTTAAGACACTCAGGTATGGACACTGAAGGTTCTGCCAGATAACATCTTCTGCAGAGCATCCTGTCATCTTGCAACTCTCACACCCCTATGAGCAAAAAGTCTCCAGCTGAGTCTGGCCTCTCCTACTGTAATACACCACAAGAAGAGAACCCTAGGTCAAAATGCCCCAAAAATATAAATCCTTGAGAAATATTAAGTATTAGAATTAAAAGTCATTACTATTACTCTCTAAATACTTAGAGAATAGCTGTGCTTCTTGGGCTTGAGGCCGTGCGTCACTAATCCATGAAACTTTCTTCCTCCATGCCAGGATGTCAGGAGGCTGGCAGTAGGTCGTGTTCAGAGTACTGTCCTGTGAAAGAGCAGGCCCACTCATTCATTTTTTTATGGTCATCCCAATAGGTTATGACTTCAACGGAAGTGAAGGCAAATATCCCCTCCCACATCCAGCAATTTTGAGGCATGGAAGGAATAAGCACTCTAAGTATATTTTGAAAGATAGAGATAAGCCTGGCTGTTTTTCAAAAGGCTGTCTTAGCACAGAGCTGGGACTGGGTGTAGGCAGCTGAGGAGGGCCATAACCTGCTGAGGATAGCAGCCCTGTGGTCTTGCTCTGCTGGAGGCACAGGCCTGAGAAACTGGGTTTGCTGCTTGACCTTACATGTCCAGCATCTGCTGATGGGATCCTCCCTCCTCTGTCACAAGGCATGCACTCATGAGCAGCAGGCTGGGGTCTCCCCAAACTCTCTGCCTCAGATTTTCCCTTTCCTTCTCCACCTTGTCTTCCCAGGGCAAGTCCAGTCTCTCAGTCCCTCACCTCAGACCAGGCTGGCTGTGTTGCTGAGAACCTTGAGCAGGGGATGCTTCGAAGTCTGTCTTGAGGGGAGTGCTTCAGGCTGTGTCCCACAGCAGACCCACATCAGCATCAGAGACCCAGATAGGCCCAGGGCTTGGACATAGCCATAGTGTGTCCTACCAGACTGCTAAGCAACATGTAAACATCATTCATATCTACTACACGTACCACTACACATTCCAGAGAGTGACTACTGTTCAGAAGTACTTCAGTCTCCCCATGACATGCCTGCATGTCCTTGGGAGCACAACTCAAAGGTGTGGGTCTTGCCAGCCAATGTTGAGAATTGAAACTTCAGTATCTCGTTGTGAATCTAGTCCTTAGCCCATCCCATGTCCATCTGCATAATATTTTTTACCAGATGAAACATTTCTGTGAATATAAAGCACATTAAAATCCATGAGGTGTTTAATTCTTGGTGTCTTTGGGGTCATTTTGCTATGATGGATTTATATGTGCTATAGGGAAATGAGCACCCCTACTCATCACTTTCACAGCATTCTCAGAGCTGGCCTCTGTAAAGTAAATGAAAAATAAGACTCTCCAACAAAGATGGACTGAAAACTGAGACTTTATAAGATCACAAGTATTCCTTCACAATAAAGAAAGTATTTATGCTAGACACTGTGTTTTAAATTAATTTTGTCCAGGTGAACACGATGCTGGCCATGATGGAGTAAAGCCACGAGGAGAAGGCTCCTGAAGAAGCAAACAATGGCAGCTGGGTGTGCATCATGGGTGCAGCTGCACACCATCAAGCCTTTGTGGTGACCTCAGCAGGATTAGTAAGTAGACCCAGCAGTTTCCATGCAGCAGAGAACAATTTCTTTCACTTCGCAGCTTTCTCCTGAGGCTCCCAAGAGTGCAATTCTTCTTTTTTCTAGACTGTTTCCAACTGCCTTTGAGCTTCCCCCCAAACCCCTGTAATTCCTGCCTTATCAATACAAGAAAAGAAGGAAACATAAAATGTTGAGAGTGACAGGTTCAAATGTTTTTCTTCTTGACTAAAAATGTGGGAAATCTGTGGTGGTACGGGAAAGGGGTGAAAATACGTCAGCACAGCATGGTGACATGTCTCTGCAAGCTTCCTGCCTCTCACTCCCCTTCCATGGACACAGCCGGCCCTGAACATGCGATAGGAGCGGCTGTCACAGGTCTGGTTTGCCCCATTGTGTCTTCTAGCAGTTCCTCTTGGTGCAGACCCCTTTGATTCAGCGATACAGGGAAGATTAGATCCGAGCTGATACAGTGGCTCATTGTGGGACACGGCACTTTTGGCTCCTGCCTGTCAGTGCAACATGCCATGTCCATGGGGCTACTGCATCTGCATAAGGGTGGCCACACTGAGCTCCCACGGTGCACAGAACTCATGCACTGAATTTTCCCTCTTTGCCTCCAGCCATCCTTGTTCTGTTCTTGCTAAGTCAATTAATATCTACCATACTAGCAGTAAAGGGCCCTTGGGAAAAAGGAAACCAGGGAGTAGGCTGGTTGTTCCCGATCTAGGCTCACCCTGTGCCAATACAGCATATTTTCTAGAGTGTTTTTTACAATCCAGTTTAAATGACTCAGCTGAGGGGTTTTGTATAACTTCTGACCACAGCCTAATAGTTCTCACAGGAGGTAGTATTTCCTAGTATTTGGCATGAGCTTTCCTCCTTTTCATCTTAGCACTTGTGCTCCTTCAGCAATCCTTACCCACTTCTTTCCTTCCTTCGTGCTTACAGCCTACAACTTTGTACGTGGTTACTGGGTCCCTCAGCTTCCACCGAGCCCTTCACCACGCAGCATAATATATCACATTCATTACTGTTATGCAAGTACCTAGACAGACAGGCTTTATCTAGCTGTTTTAATGGTTCCCATAATCCAGTCCTTACAGTCCAACAGTGGTTTGAGTTATTTTATGTGAATTCCCACCAGTTTGTCAACATCAATCTGCAATGCTCTGATCTTTGAATAACTGGATCGTCGCAGTGCTGACAAGGTGTGACCATTTTCTTTTTCGTAAGTAACCAACTACTCATTTGTTGCATTTTACTAATTGCACTTAATTCTACCTCTGTTTTTTCCCATGTTCCGTTATACTCTCCTTATTACACTTTTTGTGGTAAACAGCATCAGACACAACTGGATTCTTTAGTCTGTCAGCAGCAAAAGTAATCGCAGTAAATATTTAAAACACAGCAAACTCTGATATATGAAACAATTAAAACCCCTTCAGAAGCATCCTCTCTCTAAACCCATCTCCTGGTAAACTGAATTTAAGTGGCAGCAAAGCAACCAAATCAAAACATTGCCCTTCATTTCTGCTGATGTGAAATATTCCCCCTCTCTGCTCTGTGTTCTTGCTCCTCACAGAGTGAGTAGATATTTGATTAGGTACAGATTTAAACACAAAAAGATTTTCCAGGCCTCAGTTCCAAGTTCCAAGCAATTACCCATTTGCTGGGTGTAACTCACTGCAGGGTCGCCCAACTGGAGACCAGAACAGAGGAGGCTCTTCACAAAGAAAAAAAAAAAATATTCCAAGTGTTTTACCTCACAAGGAATTCTTGAAAAATGTTCCTTCCCCCAGAGACCTGGAGTTGTTTGCCTCATTCGAGGGCTGGGTGTTTTCCTCTCGCTAGCAGGCTGGCAAAGAGGCAGAGGGCTCACGCTGCAGTGAAGAACTGTCCTGAGGTGACACTGCATTTGCACAGGAGCTCCTGAGGGCTCCACTCGTGTCACCTAATAGCGCTGTCTGCCGCACAGTGAACCCTTGCACTTGATCTGAGGTCGAGCAAGCAGGATGTGCTCACCTTGTCTGCAGTCCAGCAGCACTGGCAGAAAAATAACTTTGCAATCAGGGTAAAAAGCCTCAGTCGCATGCCTAGCCACATGTCTGGTCTCAAAAAGTCTCAGTTGCACGCCCTGAAAGCAACCTTTCGAAGAGGGAATATTCAGTTGTTAAGCCTGGTGGTCTTCCAGAGACCCTGCAAAGGTGTCCCTGAGAAGTTAGAGAGAGTAAGAGTTAGTATCAGTCCTCCATGTCTCAGAGAATCATGATTAAATGTCATTTTTTTTAACACTAAAACCAAGTCTAAAACAAGAAGCTAACTAACTAGCTCTGACTAGATGACACCAAGTGGTCATAGCAAAATTTACATTTATTATTTCTGGAACACTTTGCAAAACATTCACCCTTTGAACTGGAGTTTTGCAGCTTTGCCATTTGAACAATTTTAGTTCTTATGTGGGAGCCACTAAGTCTGGGTATTTTGAGTCTAGGAAGAGCATTCAAACTGTTAAAAAATACAAGGGAAATATTTCAACATGAATTGCTACCATACTCAAAAGCTGACTTTTTGTATATTAACAAGATACAGATTTTTAAGCACTAGTTATTAATTTAGTTAATTGATGGTTAGTGAAGTGAGTAATAACTAGGCTATGCAGTGGTGCTCATAGAGAAGTCAGTGAAAAAGTTCCTATTACTAAAACATCAGAGGTCTTTGATTAAGGCATTGCATGGACTACACAAACCTACTGAAGTATAAAATAGCAGCAGATCAGTTACACCATTATTTCAGAACAAGTGTTTATCACTCCCTCTGCTCTTGGGTTTATAATAACTCTCACAGGAGATATTTGAACATGTCCTTGCTGGACAAGATAATGATGTAGGAAAGGAGATGTGCGTTTTCTCGTCCATTACAATGCTGTGTATGATATAGAGTTATACAAGTAAATATCAAAACGTGTTTTCAAAAGTTAGTCATCTGCTGGAATGTGTGCTTTTTAGGATGTTTTCTTTTCTCCCTTAGATGACTCTGTGAAATACTTCCCTAGTCACTTTGCCAGCAACCATGAAACCCCAGCAAAACATCGGAAGTCCAGCCAACCCAAGACTGCAAAACTGGCTACACTGAAAATTAACTCAGCAGGTTCTTCCATTGGTTTTGAAGGGCTTAAATTCTCCCCCACTAAAGAGCCTGAATGTTTGCAGGCACACGTGAAAAAGGAGAGGGGTGGTGGTGTGAAAGTAAATGCTCTCTGTGCCCACGTGGAAGGCGAGAAGCAGGTGTGTGGGCAAAGGTGTGTGGACACTTCGTACTGCCTCTGGCCCTAGCAATGAAACTCTGCTCTCTTTCTACACAGTTATTACACTCCCTAAATAGTTCCTATTTTGACTCTGATCCCTGTACAAGGCACTTTCTGAACCAAAAAACTGCCACCTGAAGAAGGTGAGGGCAATGTGAAACACACAACGGAAGGCGACCCGGGCTGTCCCCTTTTGTCCTGAGCTTTCAGTGGGCTGAGTGCTTCTGCCACTGAGGCACAGCGACTGCCTGTACAGTGAGGATTTACTCACCCGGTACCCATGCAGGCCTGTCCCACAGGTCCACGGCCATTTGCCCAACTGGTCTATGTTGGTTGCTTTATAGACTTGCTATGTTAGAAATACCCTGTGAACCTCTGTTTGCTGGAATGCACCTCTGCTTCTCATGATTCATCTTGTGCCTTGGGCCGTGATTCCTGAGCTCTCTAGGTTGCTTTCTGTCATGCCCATGTCCTCACTGCTATTGGTAGGTCTCTAGATTTTTAATAATCTTACTTGTTCTCTTTAGCATCTCTCCAGCAGTCTGCTTACTTCCCATTTAAGACCAATACAGAAGAAAACAATGCCCCAAACGCCAGTTCCCTCAAGCACTTCTCTCTAGACCGTAATGTGTTGCTGGCATCTCCTCTGCATCTGGTCTGTTAGCTGTCTTTCTTTATAGCAGTGGTTTTATCTGACATAATTGTAATTAGAGGAAAGTTAAGATTTCTGGATAAACTATACTTGGAAAAGTGGTCCTGAAAGTCTAAATAGGTATTACTTATGCTATTTTATGTTTTGCTCTACGGAACACATGAAATACTGGTTCGATAATAACACAAGTGACAGACTTCAGACGGACTATTCGGGCAAGCCCATGGACCCACAGAGCACGAGGGCTCTGGCCTTGCTGAAGCCACAGCAAAAGCCTCACTCTAGAAGAAGCTCTGTCCTGAGCCCCGGAGCCCTGCAGGGTGCCTGGTTTTGGAAGCAGGACATACGAGTGACCTGTACCAATTGCATGGGTACTAACCTATTTCAGATAAGCAGGTACTTGGCAACTGCCTCCAGCAGGACATTTGCTCTGTGTGACAGTCTCCTCCTCTTAATACCAGCAAGGCGGTCTTCCTTTGTTCTCCTTGCTGTCAGACTCCCTCTCAGAGCCGGAAGGTTTGCCCAGCACATTCCCTCAAAGGAAATGTCCTACCTCCCTTTGCCCTCCCCAGCCCCACGTGCTCACTCAGACCCCCCTCCCCACCAGCAGCCGAAGAAAGGCAGCAGCAGGGAGGTCTCTGGAGCTCATCCCTCTCGCCTCCCTCCTCCCTGACAGAACCATCGAGCTTCTGCTCCAGCTTGGAATTCTCCTATCAGGGGAGAAAAATCCCCTCTGATTGTGGAAACCCAAATCACCCACAGAGGTGGATGGATGATGGAGTCCAAGTGTTGCTGCTCTGACAGGTCACCTCACACAACAAATCGTGCACATCAAAGTACCTCAGTGTGGGGCTGCCAGACAGCAAGAGCTCCAAGGCTGAGGGGAACATTTTGGCAGCTCAGGGACATACATACCTAGAAGCTCTGGAAGCATCTGAGTTTTACAGCACCTATATTTAGACCCACAAACAATATAAAGGTAATACAGTATATATACTAACACTGCTACTGTGATATAACCTGGAAAATACTGGAGCTAATCTGTTCTGGTGAGCATCTGCTGAGCCTGAAAAATCAGTATGGAGAGTCTGAGCAGCCAACATAGATGACTGCCACAGCCCTTGCGTTTGGGAGCCCCACGCACATCTGGAAAATCCACCAAAATGCTTCAGAGACTTTTCACGTGCACAGGAATGGGGAAGGCAGATACATCTGTCTTGACCAAACTAGTGGAAGAAGGGAGGAGGGAATATGGTAAGAGAAAAGGCAGGGGTGAGGGAGGGTTGGGGAAGGGCCAGGATGGTGAAGGCAGGGTATTTCAGCCAGAGTAAGAATGAGTGAGCCAGAGGGAGTGACAGGAGTGGTGTGCCCAGAGCTATTAACCAGAAGGTCAACCTGAACAGCTTTCCCAGCAGTCCAGAAGCAGAGAGGAGATGTGTTTGGGAAGCCAGGCAGAAGCCTGAACAAAGTTTAGCCTATCTAGCAGAAAAGCCAGATTATTCTCTGCATTTGTAGGGAGACCTGATAGCTGCACTTGGAGACAGCCTTCACATCTAAGCAAACAAGAGGGCAGAGGAGGCACCAGCATTATAAACCTTTCTCACCAAGACTGGGAGAACTAATGCCCTTGGCCGTGTCCAAGGAAGCAGAGGAGACAAGAACTTTGGGAAGGAAGAAAAGAAGGTCAGCGCTGGCTGTGTGAATGTCAAAGATGGAGCGGGACGTGGGAAGAGGGAGAGTCTATCAGAAAAAGATGCAACGTAAAAGCCACCTGTGTAGGTGGGGAGAAGTTACTGCCAGAAATAAAGCTCTGTGAGCTGTGGTCCCTAAGACGGTCTCAGGCTGTTGCCGGAGCTGGAGGTGGGAAAAGGAGGGGAGCAAAGGTGGAGACCTGAGCATGCCTCACAAAGAGACGTAGAAAATAAAGGGACAATCATAAGCAGGGAAAGAAGCTAAGGAGCAGGGCTTGCAGAGGGCCGAATGGGCGGGGAGGGGGGGCAGCTTTCCCAGCAGGACTGATGGCTTGAAAGAAAGTTTCAGAGACCTCAGATTTGGGTCAGAAAAGGAACCTAAAATCTTCAGTTAAAAAAGCATTCTCTGGTCAAAAACAATGCAACAGCAACTAAGGTGGAGCCTGGAGGGAAGATACATGACATAAGTGTCTGTTTTATCCTTAACACCAGGAGAAAAGCACCCGGGGACCCCCTGGTGTTTTGGCAGGGGGAGTGTCCATTGGCTGTGGCCCCAGAGGAGTCGCAGGCCTGAGGAAGCGGTGCTGGCCGCCCCGCGTCCTGCGACGGAGCCCACAGTGGGAAAAGCATGGGTCGAAAAATTAAACCTCTGCTCCTTGCCAGGGTAAGCACCAACACCCACGCAGAACCAGCAAGTACCGAAAGCAAAGTGCTCTCTCACACTAATTCTAAATGTTCTTTGGTTAACATCTGCCATAAAATACAAAACACAAGAAAACAACTTACCAAGCAAAAGAAAGCATTTAGCGTTTTGGAAAGCCTTCAGTCTGCACAGATTTTTTCATCTCTTGCACCACAAAGAACAGTGAACACTTCTTAAGTCACTGACAATTAGTCTGACATGTCCTCAGAGCTGCAGAGCTTTCCTCTCAAAGAGAAAGTCTGATCTCTTTTTCCTGTAATATGACATATTTATTTTCAACCATGTATAAACAAAAAAGATACACAGAATAAAATTAATCAGAAAGATGTTAAACTAAAATACTACCAAAGTGATGTAATATTTTGAAGGAGAGAAGAATGTTTATCACCATAAATCAAAAATACCTTGACAGTATCCTTTCATTTCAGAAGTGAAAAGAAAAATTGGAATTAGGCCCAGCTCCTACAGAGAGCTCTTCAATTTCTTTATTGAAGCAAAAGTCAAATGCAGTCAACACAGGTTTTCCTGATTAAGCTCAGCAGGATCAAACGTCATATTAACTAAAGAATCACAAAATACTTGTTTAAGCAGAGGCAGCCGTAAGACACAAGACCAAGCACAACCAAGACAGAGGCAATTTCTCTTCCTTGGAAAATGAGAGTGATCGACAAAAGGGAACTTTCTGCAGTTTAGAATAACTGTCCTCTGCACGGGCGCACGTTCACGGCAGTATTTAAAACTTTCAGTTTGGGGAAAACCAGTTTCTCCCTTTGGCTTAAGATCCTGATCTAAACTCTTCTGTGGTGGAAGACTCTGGCTCTTGACTGAATTTATGCCTGCTTAATTTGGGTACAAATTTTACCAGCTGAGTATTCATTTTTTAATTTTTGTGGTTTATTGTGAAAATTTGGAAGGTGTTTTCATTAATAATTTTCTTTTTCCAGAGACCATAACTTCTTGCACTGACAGGCGGATGTTTAGTGTGTCCTTTTACTTACCCAGCTTTATGGGATCTGTAGTTTCACAGTCACTTCTTGACGCCAACAATGACTGCTGTTACTGAGGAAGTTCATGAAAATACCATAGATCTAGCCAGAATATCTGGGATTGCTTGTTTTTGGTATATGTACAGTCTATATACAGGAGTATTTTTTAGAGCACAGGTGATGTGCTTTATTACTGACAGCTAAGTTTGAAGCCTGAAGATGATACACTATTTTCTCTCATAAAGAAAACTCAGTTAACGCCACTGCTGTTTCCTTAGCACTCCAAGAAAATTGGTTCCTTTCTAACTCTCTGTAAAGTATCTTTTTTTTTTTTATTATTATTTTAAAGGAACAACTGACAACAAAACACAAATAATGACAGTTCTCCAGTTTTGGCAATTGAAAAACACAAAATAAGTCCCATTTGGAGTTAAAGCATTCAAGAAAAAAAAAGGAAATTGCTGAAGAAAGCTGACTAGGAAGAGGAATTAAAAAAGAGAATTCCTTTAGTCCAAAACCCACCAAGTTTTGCTTAAAAAAAAAATTCAAAAAGGTCCCCATTTTCATCACAGGATATGTTACTAGAGACATGAGCTAGTCAAACCATGCTTCATCCTTGTGAAAAATTATTTAAACAGAAATGAGTTTCAACAAAAAAGCTGTGCTTATGTGCTCATTTTTACAAGTGCTCTATTTCCATTATAATAGAATAATTTTATTCTTGTTACAGTTCTGTGGATTTTAATAGAGCTACCTCTAAAATAGATTAAAGTTCATAATTCGTGTTGTGCAGAAAACCGTGAGACTAGGTTCTGTATAGTTTTGTGAGGTAATTAAGTGGCCTGATTTCCATTAATAAAGAAAGTGCCCTAGTTCCCATTAACACTGTTGAAGCTGTTCATTAAGATGACTAAAGTTAGAGAGTTCTTAAATCTTGGCCCATAGTCTTTGAAGAAAACACAGAGCCAAAGCCAAGGAGATGTTCAGGGAAAGTTTAAAATGCACAATGAGGCCCTAATTCTCCACTGCTGCATGTCTCCTGTGGTCATGTACAGCTGGGTACAGTCCTCATAAAATACTACCAGGCAAGAATTTTGCACATGTGCAGAAAATCAAGACCTGGCTTTTGCAGAACACGTGATGCTAAGTATCAGGCAAAACGCTGCAGTTACCAGGACCCTTCGACACAATGACTTTAAAAGGTCAGCAGACAATTACTATTTCCATTTTACTGATAGGAGACTAAAATAGAGAGACAAAGCAAGCCAGGCTAGATGGAAATGCCCACAAAAATTAATAGAGTTAATTTTTAAAGTGGATTAGTTAAACCACAAAAAATTCTATGTAGACACCCATTCAAAACTAAAGCTGCTTTTACTCTATTCAGTGTTATTTTGTTCTGAAAGTGAATAAATTTAAATCAAATTGCAGCCAGTTCTGTTGTGAATAAGAGCATGCAAACTGAGGTTCAGTACAGTTCACAGGCACTTTTAATTTACATCTTTTGTTAATGTAATGAATTGTCCTGAGTGCCTGAGCTCACATCAGAAGCTTGCCAAGGTGCAAAGAGTTAAGGATGAGGCTCTTCAACTGCAGAGTTTGTCCTCTCCAGCACCCCTTCCTTGAGGTGCTGCTCAACCATCCTCCTTATCACCACAGCCCTGAGTCCTTGATTCTGTGGGAGCCAGAGGAGATATTCCTGTCTTTCCCTGTCACCTACGAAGTAGTGACAGCTCTCAGGGAGAGCATTTCATGCATTTAATGGGAGGACCGGACAAACACGCAGCACCTATTGAACAGGGATCAGGAGGAACCACTTGACCCAGGAGGGTGCATTCATTGACCTCTGTAGGCACCAAAAGCAGGGAAGTAGAGTGATGTGGAGTCATGTGTTCATGGTCAGCCTATAAACACGATAGTCAACTTCACTGCTTCACCAAGATCAGATTTGTGGAGGTGTAACTCAATGATAAACATTAAAAGATGTTATTGAGAAAGATCTATAAATACCCACTGCATCTTCTTTCCTACTTTTTTTAAAAATCATATTCAACTTGAAATTGTAGTTTCTTACAGCAAGTTTCTGTACAATGTTCATACTTCTCAAAACCGAAGTAAGCTGATCTAGTGGTGTGGATCCATCTCAGGGCAGCTCAATTCTATCACTATCCACACAGTTATTGTAGTACCACAGCAAACACCTATGGATCAGCCTCTGCTTTGACCCACTGGCAAGAGACCTACAGCCCAGCTAATAGTCAAGTATTCCTCCACGATGCCAAAATGCATGGAATGATGTGCATCTGATCCCATGCAGGTGGGTGGGCCAGTGTCTGGGCAAAGCCACATGTTTTAAGATCTCTCCACCTTTTTTGAGTATGATTTCCTTCAACTTCGTGTCAATCCCACCTTGGTAAGAACTCAGCCAGAAATCATCTTAACCTTTTAGTTATTATTGCATCAGAGAAAAAAAAAAATCAAGATGAGCTTTTCTCTCATTTTTTCAGCTTTTCCTGACAGTTAATGATGAGTCCATCAAGAAAAAAAAATACAGCAGCATTTTCCACAGTCCATGAATGCAGTTTGTCTTTCTCTATTGCTCTTAGAACTTCCAAATAGGAGAAAGTAACTTAAAAGTTATCCCTAAGAGGCTGCTTACTGGGTGAAAGAATTGGGATGTAAACGTTTGTGTAAGAGAGAGAAGGTAAAGCACAAAAACCAGGTCTGAGGCTAAAAGGTTGAGTGCCTTCTGTGTCCAGTAAAGGAACTCGGGACAATCTTGAGTCCCCTTGAAGAGAGCTGCTGTGTAAAACTGCAGCTCCTTCAGGAGGCCACAGTCATTTTTAAAATGTTCTTTAAAACTCCTAGCTCTTTAATCGTAAAGATCTCACAGCTACGTAACAGGGGCAATCCTGAAATCTCGGGAAGATGGCAGATTTATTTTCGGGGACGGGGGGCGCAGGCGAGCGTTCCTTCTCAGCGTGAGCCGGCTTTATAGATGTAGCGAGACATGTCCCGCTTTCCTTATTTCGCAAGCC
>VWZZ01000834.1:15722-48660 GCA_013399095.1 Psophia crepitans | reverse complement strand
CCGTCACCCTCGGCGGGGCGGGCCTTGCCGGGGGCGGGCCGTCGGGCTTGAGGCTGTGCCGCGGCGTGGGAAAGCGCCTCAGAAAGGGTTTGCTCTGCTGGCGGTGCGGAGCCGTACCGAGCCGAGCCGTGCCGGAGCCCCCCCCCCATCCCCCGGATTTATTTATCTCTGTCCCACCCCGGCTATAAGCTGCGCCGCGTCCTGTGCCCACGATGAAGCGACCTTGCGAGGAAACTACCTCAGACAGCGACATGGACGAGACTATAGACGTGGGGAGTGAGAACAACTACTCGGGGTAAGTGGGGCACCCCCCTCCCCCCGGAGCTGCCTTCTCCGCGGGCGGCGGCGGGAGCCGGAATATACCCCGGGCCGGGGCAGAGCGAGGGGGAAACCCGGCCACCCCGTCGGGGGGTCGGGGGGGAGAGTGCGAAGCGGGGTGCGGCTTTGTCCCCCTCCAGGTCAACTAGCAGTTTTGTTGATAGCACCCCAAGAACTTGCCCCGCGGTCTGGCTGCTCCAGCCTCGAAATTACGCGGAGCAGTCAAGTAGCTTGTGAGCCACCAGGCTGCAGTTCATTAGCTCTGCTTAATTTGCCATTTTCAATCAGATCCTTTCCAAAACAGCTCCTGAGCAGGCCGAATAACCTCCAGGGATCGGCGCCGGTGGGAAATGAGCTGTGGAAAGCAGGCAGGGATGCACGGCAGCTGAACGGTGCCTTCCCCCGAGCCGGTGCGCAGCGGAGGGCGGGCCGGTGTCGGCCGTCGGGGAGCTCCGCGGGGGCGGCGCTGCTCCGCAGAGCGGGACTTGCCCGCCTAGGGGCACAGGCACCGGAGCCCAAATGAGTATCAGAAGCTACTGGGTATATTTACTCTCTTATGATGAAATAAAAGCCTTTTTGTACTCGTGGGTAATGTAGTTTTTAAAATGGATTTTGAATTCGGTTTGTGATGCAGGACCACGCAGCACACCCGGGCTGGGGAACTGGCTTTGGGCTGGAGCATCTGTTGACTCTTCCAGCAGTGGGCAGGAATGTCAAAACCTAGCAGGCCAGGCGGAGGTTGTGGCATCGCATGAATGTACTGAACATGGCTGTTACCGTGTATAGGTGGTTCACATGGGTTTGGACTCAGTTCTTCAGCCTGTATTTGGTAGGCAGGGCTTTAAACGCAATGAAAATGCAATCTGCTGAGCTGGACTCTCTCCAGAAAGGGACTGTAGTTCCAAAACAGTGTGCTGTCAATTCAAAATATATGCTGGAGCAATCAAAAATGAAATGTCTCTCGCTCTCTAAAAATACCGTGCAGTACAAACCACATCTTCTAAGCATTGAAAACGGCGTGAGAGGGACTATGCACACTTCATACGGTGATCTGAAGTATCTTCAGAGTGCAATGTCAAGTTGTGCAACACCTGACATACTTTTATTGTTTCACAGGCAAAGTAATAGTTCTGTCATTCGATCAAATTCCCCAACAACAACATCTCAGATTATGGCCAGAAAGAAAAGAAGAGGGGTACGTTACGCTTAATTCTTTTCCTGTGTGATGGTTTGCATGCATGCTGTGATTTTGCCCTTCAACTTTTTTTATAAACTTAATGTGTTTTGGTTTTTTTGGAATAGATTATAGAGAAAAGGCGCCGTGATCGTATAAATAACAGTTTATCAGAGCTGAGGCGGCTTGTGCCAACTGCTTTTGAAAAACAAGTAAGCCCTTTTTTTTTTGTTTTCCTAATTCTGTATCTCATCTGGCAATGTTAGTTCTCTTGTAAAACTCATTAAAATAATATTCTATGTGTCCTGATCTGGCACAAAGCTGGCATTTCAATAAAATGCTTTGTTGTGGCAAAACTATTAGAAACATAATTCATTATAAGGCTGAAAAACATTTCCATTCTTTGGCTTGTTTTTCCCTTAAGGGTAACAGTGTTCATGTTGCCTCTGTTCTTTCGATGAATTCCAGTAGTGGTTTTCTTAAAAATGCACTTTACTCCATATTTAAAGATAAAAAATAAAAAAAAAACCAACACAACTCCCCCAAACCTGTATGTCAATTAGACTTCTGCCTAAATCTTTAATCTCCTTTTCCCTACTTTAAGAAACCTTTATTTTTTAAACTGTAATTTCAGTTGCAAACTAATCAATCCAGTTTCCTGAAAAAGGAACAGACAGTCTGGATTATTCACGTTTTAATTCACTTTAGATCCAGTGCCATAGGAGGGGGAATAGGCCCGTGTCATGTCAGCTAGTGAAGTCAGCGGTATTTTCAAGGACTTGCAGTGAGCAAGTATTCAATGGGAAGGCTGGAAGGATCCAGCTAACTTCAGTGAACTGTGGTTCAGCTCCCAGGTCATGAAATTACAGACCAAAAGCTTAGAAAACACTCTGTGCAGTTAGAAAGGCATTCTGTTTATGTCATTCAAATGCAACTATTTATTTTCCTTTTCATATCTTGATTTTTATTTTTTGGGTTTTGATTTAATATTTAGCCTTGTTCCTGTTTTACTGGAAGTATCTGAAGATCTATGGATACGTGCAACTGACACTGTATTTCAATAAAAAGGAACCAACTGAGAATCAGGAACCCGACTTCCTTGTAGTAGTAAAATAAAAACCAGAAAGTAAAATTTGAGAGCAGGATTGTGAGGTGCTGAAGCTCTGTGGTAACTACGTGGCAAGCACGGCGCCATGTTAGGTCTGTTACATCCCTGCTCTGAACAAAAGCTAAAAAGACATTTTAAATATCGTGATCGTGGTGAGAGCATCGCTGTGTCACCTGCAATACGCTTTTAATAACTAGCAGTTCTAATTGTGCCCTTGCGTAGGTTCCGGCAAAATGGTATTTTCAGCTAGATAAACAGAGGCAAGAGACAACAGTTGTTTGTCCCGTTTTATTGTTTACTTCTCGAAAACCACAAACATTATAAAACAAGTCCTACAGAGCCTTTGGAAATTACCCAGCGCCATGCAGTTTTTAGCCATTAGTCACTCTCACTGAGATGGCTTGTACTGTGTCTATGGAAAAGATGAAGTCTGAGAAAACTACAGGATGTAGTCGCATGTAAAATGGGGAATTCTGACCAAAAATTCACACGCACACCAACGTTTGTAAAGCAAAGCGCTGAAAGCAATAGGCAGACTGAAAAAAAATGTATTGGCGTAATAAGGAGCGCGCGCTGTATTTTGTTCAGAAGGCCCTGCCATTTTTCTGCAATATGCCAAGGACAAAGTCCTTTTCCAGCTCCTTGACATTCAGCTCACTGCAGTTTCCAAGTTGGAGGTTTAGTTTCGCTTCCGCTTCCCTCCCTCCCCAAATCACAGCTCTGCTCTCCAGAGTGCCTCGCAGAGATTAGCGCTGTCGATGCGGGGCTGCGGAGGAGGGTGCGAGCCTTACCTAACTTACACGCGTGCCACATGGGCAAAGCCGGCTGAGGCTGCAGGATGCCTGATGGTAACGAGGTGGCCCGCATGATAACTAAGAGAAAAATTTGGCTTTCGGGATGTGATCCGCCGGTGGCTGACGCTTGTGCAGCCCTGGTTCGAATTGATGCTAAGGAATGATCTCTTGCATTGGAACGACATTTGCGTGGTAAACTCAGTCATCTGGGCGTGCTCCAGATACTGAAGGGAATGCTACCATGCAAAAAAAATTTATCTATAGATTAATATATTAATACTACCTTTTGAGTTGTATTTTATACTTTTCCAGCACTTTTTTACAGTTCTGTGAGCCACCCTCAGTAACAGAAGAGATTTTTACTGACAGAGGAGCTAAACCCTTTCTTTTTCACAGTGTTTGGCTTCACGTCCCTGCAAGCTAGGCCTCTCGGTAACTTAAAATACTGCGGACTGTGCGGTTGTTTTTTCAGTCGAGGATGAGAATAGAATATTCAGCAGCCAAATGACATGTTAAAAATTAATAGGCGATTAAGAAAGAGGAATACTTCTGGGTGTGTGTCCATAGGGACACCTACTGGTAAAAGGAGAAAAAAAATTGTTGCCGTGGGGTCTTCATCAACCACCTCGTAGACCTCCTGTCCTGCCAGCTCTCCGTTTGTGTTCGTTGTTAAAAAGAAAGTCCAGAAAGTTACGTATTTTTCTCATTTCATGAAGACGTCATCTCTACACTATCTTCAAGGCCAGAGCTATATAGCCTTAATAAAGTGGAATTGTGCTGCTACTGCTGCTCGTATCGCTAGAGAGGAGACGGCGTTAGTCCTTAGAGAAAGTCTGGGAGGCAGATGCTCACGAAAGAATTAAGCCGAGAATGTCCTAATGATAGGGGAATTTGAAACCATAAGGCTGAGCTCAGTGGAAAGTATATCAAATTAAAGTTTCTAGTACTTGTAAGCCTTTATTTATACGAGTTTCTTATCTCAAAGGGATCTGCCAAATTAGAAAAAGCGGAAATACTGCAAATGACAGTGGATCATCTGAAGATGCTGCAGGCGACGGGAGGTAAAGGTAAGGAGCCGATGGTTTCTTTTCTAATATTTGGGAAAATCTCAGCAAAAAAGGTGCTTTGAGGGGCTGTGATAGGCGTTTCCAGATTAAAGGAGTGGAAATCAATGCTAATGGCAGGATTGAACTCGTGGGAAAGAACTACTGGGACAAAAGAAGCACTTGACCCTGGGCTTGTGTTTGCTTTCATAACACTGTGGGAGTAAAGGCTTCATTCACAGGCAGCCCAGTCAGAGATTTGTTTGGGGTTTCCAAAGAGCACTGAAATCTGCACAGGGAGACAAAACAAATACACAAACACCAAACATAAACAGGAGGTTTGTGGCAACAATTGTGTAGCACAAAACCGATGCTAAACCTCATTATCCAGCAGCTATACTGAAGGAAGTGGATGGAGAGGAACTTACATTCTTGTTTATGTATTTTCTTTGTTCTGGAAAGACTTTTAAATGCCAGATTAGACCATCTCGTTCACCAGAACAAAACCCACCCTTGCTCCGTTCAGCTCCAGGTATGTGATAAAGCAGACAGGCAGAGCTGCGCTCATACTTATACGCCGCAGTTGTGTGTCAGAGGTCTGGGCAGCTCGCTGTTACTGGCTGCCGGCGTGACGCAGGGGCTGCACTGGCTGGCCCGCTCCATCAGCCGGCTGCCGGGAGCCAAGCGTACCCCGCTTGTGCAAGCTGACAGGCCCGAGGCTGGAGGCCAAGTGATTTCAGCCACCCACGAGGTATTCTGTATAGTCATGATTTTGGAACTTACTTGGAGTGAAAAACTTGCCGGCCTCCTGTAAGCACAGTCCCACGTCCCGTGCCATCGACTGTGATTATGGTTCAAATTGTTGTAATGGAAACCAGCCAATTTTTCACTGACCTGTTCTGCTGTGTAGGTAAGGGCTAGAAAAGAGGCGGCTGCTGCTCGCTCTCTTCCTTTTTTTGATTAAACACAAAAGTTTTCAGTCCATGACTGAGTTATTGCTCCTCTCTGTACCTTGGAGTGATCACGGATTTCAACTTATTTAATCAGCACGTGCTTAACAACAGACGGGTATAGGAAAGCATGCCGAAGGCTGGTGGTCTGTTTTTTGTGAAAATTAACACTGAGCTAACATATGTATCTTCTGAGTCTTAAGAAGCTTTTGCTAGGAGTCCATTTAAGCTTAACACTTATGGGTGGCTTGCTCTGTAAGAGGTGAAAGGGATTTTATTGTAACAGACCAACCTCTTGATTCCTTGGAAATTGTTTAAATCTTAAAAAAATGTTTTTATATCTAAAAACATCCTTTAAAAAACACTACTTAGTGGGTAGAGCTACACTCTTGAAAGTTACGAAACGCCAGAATTGATTGTGCTTGTGCAATTTGCATTCGGATCCTCTGTGTGTGTGCGTGACGGTGCCGTCCTTAACTGCGTGGTTGCGTGCTGGCTTTCCACAAGCGCTGTCTCCCTTGGGCCACGGGGTGATCGGTGCTCGGCTGCTGAGGGAAGCGGTGGCTGTTTCGCCTCATCCTCCCCGCGTGACGTGCAGCTCAGCTATCCCAACCTGACCCCCGCTTCACGCTGCACGTCGTTCCTCTTAAAAGCTGCGGCAGCTCCCACCCCTCTGATGTCTGCACCGACAGCGGGAGGGCCAGGAGGTCAACCCTCCTTCCCCTGCTTCCCTGCCTTAAAAACAGTATGTGGGGGATTATTTTATAACTGGGTCAGGTCGGGTCGCCCAGCTAGCCGGGCAGGGGATGAAGTGCCTGGGATCCTCTCCCAGAGGGGTGTTGGCAGAGCCCCGACCTCCGGCTGCAGCCGGACAAGCTGGATTTCGTCAACATTCCCAGGTTCGGCGGTCTCTTCCCCGGTGCACTGCCGTCACTGTGCCTGTCCCTGCCCCGGCTGACACCGGCGTGACCGTGGCCGCCGGACAGCAGTGCGGGGAAGGACGAAGCGTCAGGGTGCGGGGAGGGGCGATGCCAGCTTACACCCGCGTGAGCCCACCGCTGCCGGGCGGGAAACGGCAGCCGCCTTCACGCCATACGCAGCCCTGTTCATTACTCACGGTCCGTAGCACATCAGTATAATACCCAACGGCTTCACAAACACTATGAGTTTACCTTCTTCTGACCCAGAGATAAGAGTAACCTCACTGCACGGATTAAGAAACTTTAAGAAAAAGAGGTTTGCAAGTTAGTACTGGGCAAAGTTTAAGCCTGCGTTTCCTGCTTGCTTAATGTTTTACTTTGCAACCTAAGTAACAGCTTTAAATATAATTTCTTAAGGTGTTTTTATGGCAGATGTTTGGTTTATTTGCAAGTGTAGTTATTCCAAGTTTGTAACTCATCTTCCTAGCCAGAAACTTTTTTGGATCAGCAAAAAAAAATTAGTTCCATCATTTTTCCTATGGACAAAAGCTATTATCGCAGCAGGAAGAAATGGATCCTGTTACCCTTATGCTCCCCTGTGTTGAAGGCCAGGAGAGCTCATCATCTTCCTCCTCATGCAGAAATGGAGGACGCTCACAATGGGGAATGCCCAGGGCTAGGAAAGCCAGGGTGGAGTCCGCATGCTGAGCCCAAAGCGGACATGGTGGAAGAAAACCCAATGTGGCTCCCATCCCTTCTCTGCTTTTTGGAGCTGCCCAGGCAGGCAGGCTGCCGCCCCTGAGGTCTTGCGCAGACTCCGTGTTTCTGACGCCCTCACGCAGGTGCGGGCAATGGTCTCCTCTTCATGTTGAGTTATTATTTTGGCCTGGGGCCAGGGCTTTTCGCTGACCGTGCAAGCGAGCACAAGGGAGGAGTAATTTGTCAATAGCAAGTAGATCACTGGGACCTCGGTGTTGTTTTATTGCAGCTTCACTGCAAATTTAGCTTGGGTGACTGACACCTGGGTCAGCAACATGGGTTAACGGAGCTCAAATGACTTAGTTGGTGTCCTGTGTGCCGGGCAGGTGGGTTACCAGGGTAGCTGAAGGAAAACCGAGGCTTCCCACTTGCTACGAAACGGCGGTGTGTATGTGTGTGGGTGGTGGTGGAGGATGTTCTTGGATTTTAGAAAGAAACAAGAAACAGCATTTTTGAGTCTCTCTCAGAAGAGGGAAGCCAGCAAAAGGGAAACCTGGAAAAGATAACCATCAAAATCAAAACATAATAGAGCCTGGGAGTCCCAGCTCTCATCTCCGCTCTGTTTTTATGTGTCGGCCACCATAGGAGACTGAGAGGGAGCCAGGATCACCAGGGCTTTGGGACACAGAGCCAGCAGCTCAGACTCAGGGGAAGCTGGTGACAACCACATCCCCCACGTCTCCTCCGGTCCAGAGGGAGGGAGGCCTGGAAGCCCTGGCTTGAGCCGCGCGCTCCCAGGACTCCCAGGCTGGCTGAGCCGCGGCCAGAGCCGGGAGGCAGCTTTGGCTGTGCGTCAGCCCCTCTCTCTGAACCCGCTGGAGGTCCCGGAGCCTCCGGCGTGGAGGCAGTCCCCATGCCAGGCTGGCTGGCACCCAAGCAGGTACCCTGCTAGCTCCTCACCACTGGCCATCCTGCCTGGTGTTTCTTTCTCGGGAATTCACTGAAACTGCAGTGTTTCCACAGATTGCTCGGTCGCAGTGGACCTGGCAGGAAAAAAGCTGTGGGGAGTCAGTGCTTGCTGAGACGAGTCCTCTCCCCCTCGTGCTTAGCGATCTGCTGGCCAAGTGGCGCGTCCCGTAGGTTTCGCACAGCCTCGGATGAGCCGGGCAGCCTGCATCAAAATCCCTGTCGTAGTTGGCAAGAAGAGGTATATAGCAGGCAGGGGATTTGGGGCAATGTCTGTAAATGTGCACAAGTTAATTCTGTAACGCAGGTGTGCAGTGACAGAAAGGCTCTTTTCTGGCTTGAAAGTTGATAAAAGTGAAAAGAGCTAAGATGCTAGCATTTTTCAGGAAGACTGGGATTATTTCATGCCAGAGAGTGCAAGGCCTAATGCAGGTATTTCTGCCACATTCCTCCATAATAAGGGCACTTGATCTTTATATCCTAACACACATCATAGTCACACATACCTAAAATTTTTCACTGAAAGCAAGAGAAATAAATACTGTACCGGACTGAGAGTGGACAGGACATTATTCCCCCAAGGAGATTACTTTTAAAATAAAATAGGAAAATTCCAAAAATTGGAATAAGATTTTGTAGTTGACGAGCTGCAACGTAACCACTAGATTGGATGTTTGACTTTTTTAGCAAGGGAATATCTTTTCATGTGCATTTAATAAGGCAAATATTTTTTTCAAATGCTTTTTGTCCCAAGCCTGTGGAGCTCCAGTTGCTGTTTGTTGAAATGCCTCATGGACCATATGACTGTCAGTCTTCCATCTCCAAATTAGCGATGGCATTACATAAAACATTTTCTCAGTAAAGCTTTTTATTGTGTGTGTGCCGGGTCACGACAAGATGGTTTTAGTTTGTAGTTAAGTAACACCGTATGTCATACTGCCTTAATGACTCTGAAGAAGATGGGACTCCGGCAGCAGTTACAAAAACTGTCTCAGAATGTCGAGAAATTGAGCGCGTTACTAGGAATGCCAGCGTAGGGAAGAAAAGGCAGGGTAGTACACGCAAGCTCCCTCATCTCCAGCCTGTTGCTTTGTGTGGATAAACATCTCGTTCGCACACGCGCGCGGGGTCAATAGTGCACTGCAGCAGCTTGCTGAGGAATTTCAGGAGAGGCATCATATATCTTTTTAAGTATCACGAGTACTTATGGACTTAATTCTTTTCATTTGTATATTGTCTACAAAACCAACTGCAGCCTATTGCATTACAGGGACAGTCACACAAATCACTTACAGATCAGAGAACAAACTTTTCGCGTTGCAAATCTTAACCTGTAAATGGGAGATCTGGCAGACGAGCGAGGATCGGGTTAGCCATGTCACCCAGCGCCAGCTAGGAGCCCGGCTCAGCACTCAACGCATCTCTTGCCCTCCCCTTGCAGGTTATTTTGATGCCCATTCCCTGGCCATGGATTTCATGAGCATTGGCTTCCGGGAGTGCTTGACAGAAGTCGCGAGGTACCTGACTTCGGTGGAAGGTCTCGACACATCTGACCCCCTGCGCGTTAGACTTGTGTCTCACCTGAGCACCTGTGCCTCTCAGAGGGAAGCTGCCGCCATGACCTCCTCCATGGCCCACCACCACCACCCCTTGCACCCTCACCACTGGGCAGCCGCCTTCCACCACCTCCCGGCTGCATTGCTGCAGCCGAACGGACTCCACGCCTCCGACGCCGCCCCGTGCAGACTCTCCTCGGACGTACCCCCCCACGGCTCTGCCCTGCTCACGGCCACCTTCGCCCACGCTGACGCCGCCCTCAGAGTCCCCTCCGCCGGCAGCGTCGCTCCCTGCGTCCCCCCTCTCTCTACCTCCCTCTTGTCCCTCTCGGCTACTGTTCACGCTGCGGCAGCGGCAGCCACGGCAGCTGCCCAGAGCTTCCCCCTCTCCTTCACTGGCGCCTTCCCCATGCTTCCCCCCACCGCGGCCGCCGCCGCCGCCGTGGCTGCAGCGACCGCCATCACCCCTCCGTTGGCCGTATCAGCCACCGCCAGCCCCCAGCAGGCTGGCAGCGGGGGCAGCACTAAACCATACCGACCCTGGGGGACTGAAGTTGGAGCCTTTTAAGTCCCCCCCCACCCTTCCTGGTCTGTCTCCCTCCTCTCCCTCAGCACATGATTTGCGTGCACACACACTCCCCCACGTGCACACCCACACCCACACACGAGCCTGCGGGACTCGGCGTGTCCTTCCTGCTCAGCCCAGCGAGTGGACACCTTCACCCAAAGGGCCTGAGAGGGGCCGGCAAGCCCGCTGAGGAATGGCACAGCTATCCTCATTTCAGGCCTCGGAAAGGACACGGGATGATTTCTCCTCTTCTTCTTCTTCTCCTCCTCCTCCTCCTCAGTTTGTTTCGCTGGAGGCGCCTTGAGGGAGCAGCAGTGGCTTTCAGGAACAGTGTGACCATATCGGCATGTAGAGGTTTCCTGGGAAATAGGTAGACACTAGAACTAATCATTCTCCAGCTATGCATCCTTGTTTGGCAGATAGGTGAGGGATCGCACCTACCAGGTCTCCCCAAGCTCGAAAAAGAGTTTGAGTTTCGTAAGTGCCTGACATTGAAAAAATAATAATAATAAAAAATATATATGTGTGTGTTCTGCTAAAACAAATAACATTGCGCAGGTATGGAAGCGGGATGGGAGAGAAGCGAAATCCTGCATTTAACTTCAAAACTGGGATGCCTTTCCAGGGAAGAGCGTGCTCTTGAAGGGGAGAGGCTTTTTCAGCCAAAAGATTGCCCAGGACGAATGTTCAGGTTGACAGGCCTAGTTCTCGCTTCCTTAGCTCACTTTTCTTTGTACAGACTTGCCAAATTGTGACATCTAGCATAGCATTGGTAAAAGCAATTATCTTATCAGTGCTGGGATTAACAAACGTTCCAGCACTGCCTGTGAGCCTTGAGGCACCCTTTTTTACGGCTTAAATATGGTGCTAGCTCGAATCTGCACAAACAGTGAATTTGTCATGCACCCAGAAGTAACCACCTATTCAAAGCGTGCACACTTGGATACGCCTAATTCATGCCAGTGTAAGAGATTCAGTGTTGCAAAAGTTCAAATTAACTTATTTAGCTGTATCTGGACATTTACCTTTAGCCAATTCTGTGCAAGATCCCTCTTCTTTTCACTATCAGCTACAGGGAAAACCGTCATTCTGGGTATGAAGTAGAGTAGGGACAATTTTTAAATTGGCTATTAACACGCCAACATTGTAATGTGGGTTTGATTCCAAACCAAAATGAATGTATCAAAGGGTATGTCAGTAAGTTATTTTGTCAATACCCAGACAACTAGTGCTGCATAAAACAGTTTGCTTTCATTTTTTATTACAGTGACTTAAAATAACCTAAGTATTTTAATACATCCAGTCAAGAACTAGAGATTTTATGTAAAAAATAAAAACAAAAAAGCAAAACAAACACAGCATGTATTATTATGCACTTGATTTCTCTGCTGTGTGGAGAAAGCAATAAGCATTGAGAATGTTAAACATTATGCAAAATATACTTTAAAATATTTGTTTTAAAAATACTGTACCTAGTCGGTCTTTTATGCATTACTTTGTTAACCTTTTTTCTATGCAAAAGTCTTTACATATCACTAATTAAACGAAGTCCTTTTTGACTGCGTTTTATGGATGATTTGTTGCAGTCTTTGTTTGCTCTTGAGAAATACTCTTGGACTCGAAGTTGGTTTCTGCCACTGGTAACAAGCCTGTCGACTGCTCCGTCCTCTCCTGCTCCGCTTGCGCAGCCAGGGAGCCCGCCTCACCGCGCGCTCTGAAATAGGCAGAAAAATGTGGTCAGTAGAGCAGCCTTGGTTTTCAGGCTTGTAGACTGCTTCTGCATTGACCGTACGCTTAATGATACAAACCCACCCATCCATCCATCCTGGAGAGTCCCAAAGGTTGTTGTCGGGATTTCTAGGTTCAGCTTTCCTTCAGATCCTTAGTAAGGGCCTGTGTTTAGAAGGGGGAAATTTTAATGCAGTGATATAATTAAAAGATCATTAATAATAATTGAGAGAAAGTAGTCTTTACCTCCAGTTCTGGCCTTCTAATTCACCAGTTCCTAGTGAGACAAAGGTTTGTTATTGTTTCATCTGCAAGGCCCATCTGTAGAAGGCGTGGAAAGCTCTGTCGATAAGGAGGTGCACAAATTCTTACATGTCCAAAATACACTAGAAGATTATGATGCTCAAATAACAGCTGACAAGGCTGAGTCGCAGAAACAGGGTGGCCACCCTTCAGACAGACAGAGACCTCATCCATTACCAAAATGCAGCCTCAGCCCAGCAGCTTGCTCCCCATCATCCCTTTCTCCTAAATGTTAAATAAACACATAACCCATCTTCACCTGCATCAGCTGGTCTCCAGCCCCCAGGCAAGGAGGGATTGTGATTTGGCTGAACAGCATGCTGTCCTGTGGAGAAAATGGACAAAAGAGGGGGAAGGAGGCTCTTTACTCCTGGGCTGTAAATCAGGCTGGATCTTCTTTCAAGTTTTGTTGTTTGGAGGGGGGATTAGATATTTTTTGTTTCGGGACATAAATGCTGCACTGCTGTACTGGCATGTTTAGCAGCACCCAGTTCAGGTACTATTTGCTTTCCATATGAGCGGTTTCAAGAATAAAGATGACATTAGTGAACTGGCAAGTAGATAAAAAGCAGGTCTTATTTACATGAAAAAGAACAGGTTGCAACCCTGCTTGACTTTAAGCTGTTAACTATTAACCTGCCCTCTAAGAGCCTGGTAGGAGGTCTCCCATGCATCATATTGTGTTAAAAATGGGCAGCCACTGATCTGGTTCCACCTAAGGGCTTCAATCTAATTTATGTGCCCCAAAACATTACCATTCGTTGCCACAAATGCATCATTTTGCCTCATTCTAAAAAAAGGGAGTTTGAAAAAATATTTCTAAGAGACCGATTAGATGAAAGCATAGTTAGTTTAGCATCTTGAAACAAAGCACCATGGACGGATTTGTGCAGCCTGCGTGTTTGGGCTTTTCCCATTTTCACTCTCATGAAACAGGCCAAATTCATGGACGCTGAGTTGCGCTTTTCTTGTTCTGTTGTCTTTTGTTTTGTTTTTCTTTGGTTTGGTTTGTTTATTTACTCTGAATCACCTGGAGGGACCAGCACATGAGGCAGGAGCTCAGCCCTCATGCCTGTTCATTCCTGAGCTGCTGTTGGGAATGTTACTTCTGTGATAGCAGGTGAAGATTTCCCAAGTGAGAAATTAATGGAGAAACTGCGTATTTCACATGTGCCGTTGGAAAGCCATCAGAGGGTAATAGCTTCTGATGGCTTTGCTTGTAGCTGTGCTAACAGGTCAGAGCTGAAGAAGTCTACAAATTTCTAAAACAAAGCAGTGGAAAGCTGTTTCCTTGCCATAACTGAAATCCAAAAGGTAGGACTTGTGGCTGTGCGTGCAACCTTACTTCAGCCCTTCTCCATCTTTATCTGCATTCAATGATGAATGGACCTGGAGGAAGAAGAAAGTTTGTAATTTATATACTTCGGGACTAGATATATATGGCACAGCATGAGAAAGCAAATCAGGCTGCTTGCTCAACAGCAAGCAGTTGGCTTTGACTAACTTTTCAATGGGTGGGTTTGCAATTTTAAATTCCAGTTATCAAGAGGATCAAAGGAGGTTACGCAATTTCCTACAATGTTTTTCTTAAGAGGAAAAAGCTAAAAACCAATTCTGTCACTCAGCATTAGCAAGCTCGAAACCTTAGCCCTCAGCAGAGCAAATAAAAAGCACTTAGGCTGCCGTAGCTGTGGGACCGAGTGTGTCACACAGCCCTGGAGAAGATTGCCCAAGAGAGGAGACGGGCAGTTGAGAGGCACTGCTGCCTGTCCTCCCTTTGCTCTGATTGCAATAGGGGGAAATCCAGCAATAGGTATTGCCTCAGAAGAAAAACCAGCTGCTGTGACTGAGGACTGAATGCATATATTCAAAGCAGAATAATTGTACCCTGGCTGTACTACACCTGCCTGAACAATTGGCAGGAGGTGCCAATCCATGCTGTTGCCTCCTTAGCGTGAGCCTCCAAAAGGCTTGTTTGCAGCTATTCTGAAAGATGGTACTTCAATCAGGATGTCATGAGATATGTAAAGAGTATATGCCAAAGCCTGGGACAGGGATATTGGCAATTTCTTAAGACATGAGAAATTTCTTCTTCATAACAGAAAAAAGGTCACAAGCATCTTTTCATCAGAAGATACTACATCAGAAAATAATGCAGGAGTGTGGGCTGCTACCAGCTCTGTAGTCATCAGCCTCTTTAGTCATCTGCTTCTGTAGACACAGATAGCCTGAGATCACACAAACGAGGACCTGAGTGATTTAATAGTCACAGGTAGTTTTGTCCAACTTTGAGGAAAGATGAAGAAATTGGTAAGGCTTTGTTAATCAGCCTCATTGCCCAGCCTCACTTCTGTGAGGCTACTGCCTGAACCCGAGTGTAACTCCACTCAACGCTGAAATTTTTACTTGTGCTCTGTTCCTCTGCTTAACCATTTTACACAGCAACATCTTGTGTTTTGGAAACTAATGTGTAGTGTGAAGGTCTCAAAAGGGATCACCGCAGCAACAGGTCAGACCATGACCAGAAATGATAAGAACACCACCAGGCAGGTGCTAGAAATGCTGAGATCTCAACTTGAGGGTAAACCCAAGCTTTCCTGGTTTACAAATGAAATAAAATTTTGACAGATAATTATCTGAAAAGAAATGTTTTGGGTTTTGGTTTGGTTTTGTTTTTTTTTTCTCATGTGGTCTTTTTTCCCCTCTGGTAATTGCTACTACTGGAAGTTGGAAAGTGCTATTAATGTGTAAAAACAATCACTTAGCATTCAGTTGCCTAAATATTTTCCATGTCCTAAGCTGGGCTCCAACTGTGTCTCCAGAAGGGGCAGGTCTCCCTTGTGCCCTGCGTCACCTCTGCCAGCCTGGTGCAGATGCCCAGGAAAACCAAGGCTGCTTAAGTGGCACTAAATGTGTGTGGCCAGGCAACTGGATTTCTCCTTCTCTATCTTGCATCATCTCTGGAGAGATAGGATTTGAAGCTTAATAGTATTTTCACACGATCTATTGGTTTTTTCAAAGAATTAGCCTCCTTCTCACCTGAAAAGCAACAGAACGATATCAAAATCATTTGAGGATAACGTGTTATTATCATCTATACATCCTGCAAAACTAAGACCAGTCAACACCTTCAATGGGCTCATTCAACACTGACTTCAGAACTTCTCTTAATGCCCTTGCTGCAGCAATGGTAGTGATTGTAAGATGATGTCAATATAATTTCTTTTTAAGAGGATATTTTTCTGCATTCATGGTGTGGAGGTGCAAAGCTGGGACACATGATTTAGTGTTGTACCCTAGAAATTAAAAAATCAGAAGCAAAAGGACATTAATATGGGAAATAAAAGGAGATGTGTCTGGTCGAATTACTTCCATGATCAGGAGAGGCAGATTCCTTTTTTACAGCTACAGCTACCGTTACTGAATTAAGGAAAAACTAAATGTTTTAGATGTTGTCTATCTGAACAGTGCTATTACTTATTCCACAGGGAAGTCCTTCCGAGGTGTTGACTTAATTTTGCTTCCCACACAGTCCATCTCAGCATTTCTCTCTTCTACAAAGGAAAGTTTTCAGGATGAAAAAAATATCTTGATGCAATACTGAAGTTGTGATTGCACTCTCCATTTATGTTACGCCGCAAGACCTCCTATGGAATCAGCACACTGGTCCAGGAAGCAGTATGTTACAGGAAGATCTAAAGAAAAGTGTTTTACCTGTAAAGAATACCTATAAACAGTGTTCTGTATTATTGTGTGGTAGGTGAAAAATCTAATAAATGACTACAAGGCAATTCATAAACTTGAAGAGAAAAAATTACAATTACCTAAAGGCCTACACTTTTTTTCCCCTTCGTTTTGATTTAACTCTGAATGCTCTAGTATTTTTTTTCATCTATCAGAAAGCAAAGTAACTTCATTTTTTTGGACTCCTTTGGGGAGTTTAAAACAAAATGCAACGAGATTAACAAGATGAGGTCTTTTGTGTGTGGATAGTTCAAATAGTTTTTAATGACACTTCCCAGCACAACGCTTGGGTTTAATATACAAGCCTTAAAATAAAATAACATTGTTTCTTTCCCCTCCCGCTCTCCTTCTGTTGCTTTATAAATGAATTTTGGTGGAGGAGAAGGGAGTTTATTTTGTTTGGGTTTTCTTGGGTTTGTTTCTCTGAAGAGGCACCACGGTGGCAAGGGGGAGCGACGGTGGGGCATGCCGGCTCCTTGGGCATCAGGAGCATCTCCTTTCCCCTGGGTAGGCAAAGGCACTTCCTCACCTCTTCCCTCCCCTGCCCTCCTTTGGGGCAGCCATCCTGCCAGGCAGCCCCCTCCCTCCTTTCCTGACAGAAGGGAAAGGCAAAGGAGATTCAAGGACAGCACAAGACTGCGGTTTCACCAGGCTGTCCCAGTCTCTCTCACTGTGCTCTTTTCATGTTGTCGACCACAAAGGCAGAAGGGTGTGTTTTTTGGTAATTACCTCAGGTCTTCAGTCATGATCTGCCATCACATCACCGGTGCCTGCTTCCCCTGTTATCCCGGGTCTGATACCTGCCCAGCTACAATGACTTTGTCCCTTCAATTTATTATTGCAGTTAGTGGATGAAAATACTACAAACAGGAATCTCAAAATAAAACAAAACAAAACAAATAAAAATATTTCTCGAAACTGCTGGAAACTGACCTTCATGTGCCGCCCTGTCCTCCTTCAAGGCGTGCTAAACCCATAAGAAAGATTCCCATTAGTAAATCACTACTGGATCATTAAACCTTTTAAAGGCAGTATGTGCCTGACCAAGAGAATGAGGATTACAACACAGCAGTGGCTGCTGCCCACTGACAATCATGGGAACCGACCTCGGTCGTAAATCCATGAATTATCTGGCTCACTTTGACCGGTTCTCATGCCAGAGCAACTCCTTTGATGTGACCGTCAAAACCCAAGGATGCCCAATAGCAGTAACAACGAACAAAACAATAGAGAAGTAATAACTCCATATAAATATGTAAAACCTGCTTGCCCATATGCCCAGCTTTTGCAGTAGGGTATTTCTGTGCCTGTGGTTGAAATTGGAGACAAAACAGAGAAAGAGAGACCTTTTTTTTTTTTCTTCCTGTGTATTACCCTTTAAGGAAAGAAATGCTGGGCATGTTACAGACATATTTTTTCGCTACCATTGATGTGCATGACTTTTTAGGCTAAGGGAGGGCTGCCTGTTGCTTTTCAAAATCAGTCTGATAGTTCAGAAACAATATGCACTTAAGGACTGACTCTGCAGAGGGACTAAGGACGTTAGGCGTACTCAGGGGACTACTCCGCTTCAGTGGGACTGTTCGTACAAATAAAGTTATTTATGTTTTTAAGTCCTGGCGGGACCAAAACCTGAGAGGATGCATTCTGATTTCCTGATTTGTAAAAATATTTAGGTGCCAAGCTCCTTCTGATGACCTAAGCACATCAGAAATACAACTGATGATTGCTTCTTGGCTGCCCACTTGTAAAGTAGGAATAGTGTTATTTGGTTTCTTGTCCTTGATCGTGTCTGCTTAGACCTCAGACTTCAGAGAAAAAATGTCTCCAAACTCATGTTCATCTTGTGAGCACCCCTAACTAAAGCCTCTAGCCCCTTAGACAGGACAAGGGGAAATGGCTGCAAGTTGCGCCAGGGAAGGTTCAGGTTGGAGATGAGGAGAAGGTTCTTCTCGGAAAGGGTGGTCGGGCATTGGAACGGGTTGCCCAGGGAGGTGGTGGAGTCACCATCCCTGAGGGTGTTTAAGGAAAGGTTAGATATGGTACTTAGGGACGTGGTCTAGTGGGGAATAGGTGGTGGGGGGATGGTTGGACTAGATGATCCTTGAGGTCACTTCCAACCTTAATGATTCTATTCTATTCTATTCTATTCTTACCGCTTGCCCTTAACAGAAAGTAGTAGCTGTCCCAGAGCCCAGAAGCTAGTGAGGGAGGCAAATTTCTGATGGCATAAGGGATGACATGAAGGAAAATCCCCTTCAAATTGTATGACTAAAGGAGAAGCACAATTTATTAAACTACTTTTAACCATTCAGTTTTTCACTCTTAAAGCAGGATCAGCAAATTGTACTAGAGAGTAGGTAGAAAAGATTTTAAGATACCTCGTTTTCAGAAGCGCTGGAGTACCTGTAAGTACACCAACATGATGGGAATGAATAAGCAGAGGACACTGCTTCTGGGTATTGCTGTGCTGAGCTGTCACAGGGGAGTCGCTGCTGTGCGTGGTGTGAGGTGACTCTTGCCTGCCTGCTCCCGCAGCCTGCAGCGTGTTTATCTCACGGTGCGCTGAGATAGCACCCACTCCAAGCAGCCCAGCAACAGAGTGCAGTCACCAAGAAAGCTGGGGGTGATGGGTGCCTCTTCTAAAACGCTGTGTTTCTGAACAAATGTGGCAGTACAGCATGTCACAGCATGCTGTTCCATGTTGCCCCCATGCACAGCCAGAGCCACCAGCAGCTCCTGTCACTCCTTTCTCACCAAACACAGACTTGGGGAGGTGGTGGTGGTAAGCCCAAAGGTGAGCACTTCAGAACCAGGCTTGGCATGCGCACAGCGCTCCTTGCGAGCCTTGCAGCAGGCAGGGAGTCACAGTGATAGGAGCCTGTGCTGCTTGTTGCACGTGCTTCACACTCAGCTTCAGCCTGCTTGTTTGAGAGGAGATGAGTGCAGTATGGCTGGAGGGATGAAAGCCACCTAAGGCTGGAGCAAGATGCTCCATTTCGATTGACCTGAGGCCATTGTCCAAGCAGTTCTGAAGCTGAGAATTTCTAACCAGCTTGGGGCAGAGAAGGAACAACCTGAAGATTAGATACTACAAAACTTGATCCTGTTGTAATGAAACAGGTAGTCTCTTACCTGAACAGAGGGGAAGATCGTTCTTGTTTCTTTCATTTATTTTGCTGGATCTCTTGTGCAGAACTGCAGCTTACAAAATACTGATAATGCCATTTATGGAATACAGAGTTGTCATTTATGTCAAAAAACACCTTGTAAAGGATGTGGGGCTAATTTGGGTGCATAGCTGCTCGGCAGAAGAGCTGCAGAAGGCCCCCTGCCGTGGCCACGCTCCATCAGCCGCCTTGGCCTCGCCTGGGTCACTGCTATTCCCTGTCGCACACAGCGGGCAGCACCACCAGCCAAAGCATGTGTTGTAATATCAATTTATAGTCTATTATTATTATTATCCTGCTTTTGGGGGAAGCTGGCACCTCCCAGCTCTGTTTTCCTGCCAGCAAGACAAAGATTAGGCACAGCATAATAACGCTGCCAATATAGTTTACTAAAATGTGATTAATTAAAAGAACACATGGGAAACAAAGCATGGAAAAGCAGAAGGTAATGATTGACTGTAGCCACAAGGCAGTAATAAAAGGGGTCCAGAAAGCAGATTTTCAGCGTGAAAGTGAAAAAGTTCAGGCATTTAAAAGGATCAGAGCTTTCATAATTTTGTGATCAGAGCACTTCTTAATAGGACATGGCAATTGCTCCTGTAAAAGGGCTTTTTGGAAAATGGTCCTTGGATAGTATTATCTAGATCTGCGTGTAGTAATTAAATCTGCATTGGACTTTTGCTACTATCACCTTAAATAAAAAGCCTTGATTTGGATAAAATAATTTCTCTTAAAACATTATTCAGAGTAAATTTTCCAACTATATTTCTGAAGGGACAGCCCTATCAGGATTTGAAATGAGGTTGTTATGGTTTTTTTTAGTTTATTTTACTGTCCAGGAGGTGTTCCAGATCAAATCTGTACCCAGGAAACAGATTTACAGTTATGTTTTAAGACAGCAGTATTTTACAGAAAGGATCTTGGGAAGAGATAATGGGGAGGGAAGTCTGGAGAAGGGGTCGTGTGCCTGAAAACATCTTTTTTTCCCCTTCCTTCCATCTCCAGCAGTTTATAAACTCTTTGCCTTGTTTGCATCCTTTGACTGCCACGGTGACAACAGCTCTAACGTCATACCACAGACTGCTCCTGCGGTCCACCAGCCTTGTGAATCAGGGCAGGAGGGAACGAAACCAAACCCTTCTTGTCCCCCCAGCCAGCCGATGCCCTGGGATCCTGCCCTGGGATGGAGAAGCTCTGGTTCCCTCCTTTGCCTTGGTGCAGACTTTCTGCATGGTCTTCAGTTCAAAATCTACAGGTCAAAACCAGAGGTGCTGCTGGCCCCTGGCAGAGCGGCTGTGAGGGGCAACATGTCCTGGTTTGCTGTCGCTCTGGTAATGGCATATGCCATCAATGCATAAATGCCACAGATAGACTGCAGTGTTGAAGAACCTGAGCCGCACTCCTGACAATCCTTTGTGACCTCTCTTTTTTTAAAAAATGCTGCTTTAAGGCTGTTTCAAAGACAGCTTGCAAAGCTTCCAGGGACAGCCTTAGACGCGAGGAAACGCGTTGCACGGGATTTGCCTTAGTACCAGCTTCACCTGTGCATGGAGTCGGCTTTATCAGCAAACCCAAAGCCTTCATTACTCTGCAGGTCACTGGAGCTGAGCGGGCGCTGTCCCCCGCCGGCACCCAACCGGGACCTCCCGAGCGGGGCCCGGGCAGGGCGGCGCGGGCGGGTGCTGGCAGGCGCGGGCCCGGGGCGCCACCTGGTGGCCTGGTCAGGCGGTGCCGTTACCGGTAAGCAGCCGCCCGCCGCGCTGCGGGGACCGCGGGGAGCTGCGCCTGTACATCCACAATGGAACACAAAATTAGGGGACAAGCGGCCACCAGAATGTCCTGGGGACAGAATAAATCCAACGACTGCGTGGCCGCACGTCCTTCAGATAGGAGTGAAATATGAGGGCAAGCAGAAAATACGCCTTTAGGGGGAAAAAATAACCAAACCGACCAAAAACCCAACGCCAAACCCCAAAACTCTGAGCTTTCGTTTTCTAAAGAGTCTGTTGGTTGTCAAAGTCATGCAAAGTCCTATATTCACTCACAGGCAAGACTTTTCATATAAGATCAGGAAAAAATAAATAAATTACAAAGCAGAATTAATGTAGGGCAGTAACTTAAAGATAACCAGAAAGAAAAGTTAATCCCAGATGAAGCTTGCCTGTGAAAGCTGCTGTTCCCCAATTTTTCAATAAAGTTTAAAAAGTAAGAGATAAGAGTCTTAACCAGGTGCAGGTTTAAAGTGATCTGTAGTTAAGGTATTTTTTTCCTTACCTTACTTCCACGGCAGTGCACTCCTGTCAGCCTCCACTGAGGGGGGGAAGGCAACTGGTCAAATATTTGAGGAAGTACAGAAATGAAAGTAAAACTACTTGAGATCCAGTATCTCAGAATATATCACAGTTAGAAGCAAATTTGAGAATGTGGCACTAATAATAATAGCAACAATAACAATAACAACCAACCATACTGATGTTATATATGTTTGAAATACCCCTGTGCTAGCCTGTGCAGCCGTGTGTCAAATTGCTTTCGTAATGAATCTTTGATTGTACTGCTGTTCCTCTGCTAAATAGCCCACCTTTTCTGGGGCTTCAACATCCCAGTGTCGTGAGTCACTTATTATTTAAAACAATAATAACAACAAAGGCTCTGGGAGAGATGCTTCTTCCATCTATTAAAACCAAGTACCCTGTTCTTTCCCTCCATCATGTTAATCTGAGCCCAGGAAACAGGGAGTCAGTCTTAAACTGTTCAACTCATGCTGAAGGTGAACACTAATCCTGGTGTCTTTTCAGCCCAAACCAGGACATCTTTAGTCACAGTGGGACCCAGAGTGGTAGAAGACCAGCAAGAGGACTGATTTTCACCCCTTACCAGGTGGATATTTGTCCTCTGCACAATGGCAAGTTTCAGGTCTGGCATTGGACCGAAAAGGGATTGGGAAGTCCATTAGGGAGTAGTCTCTTCAGAGACTATGCTTCCATTCCTAGCAAAATACTGGAAACAGTAGTTTTTCCGTTTGTGCAAGAGCCATTCTGGTGACTTTGCCAGGTTTCTAAAACTTCACCTGTGATCATCCTTTCTCAAATGACTTTAAAGCTGGACTCATGGTGCTAACAGCGTGCAAACATACTCTGAAAAAAATGAGTTACAACTGAAGGAAATGCTTCTTTAGCTACTATTCTGTGAAACCATGCCTATACCTTTTCTAGGAGACTAATTAATACCTGAAATTCACTTCAGCTGCTTCTAAAGTGACCCATCATTTTCTGAAGTAGAAAACAGCAACTTCTTCCATCAAATTCATACTGGATTTCACTGAGACCAAAAAGAGATTCACTGAGACCAAAAGGAGACAGGAGAATCTAAGAGCCTCACACAGCTATCTCAGCGCAGCTCATGTAAACCGGTAATTACAGGTGAAAATCCAAGATGAAATTATAAAATTAGGGCTGCCGGCGCCTTCAGAGAGCTAGTTTCCTGGCCCAGCCTGAGACCCCCAACGAGATGCTTGCCCAGCCTGCTCTTAACAGCCTCCAGCGACAGGAGTGCAATAATTCCTTAGGTTACATGCTTTGGACCCAGTGCTTAGGTATTATTGGGCAGCTTTTCTTAATATCTGGAGTGTGAACAGCCCTTTTGACTGTTTGCTTTGAGCCTTAAAGCAAAGGTGATCCCATCCCTTTGAACCCCCTTAAAGCTTCCTTGTCTTAAAAAAATATAGGAGAGGACCTTGGGATTTCTCATGAGACGCTCCTACCTGCGTGGGAGGGCAGCCCAGACTGCAGCACGCCTCCGGCATGCCCTGGGAAAGGCACCCAAAGCCATGATTTCCAGTGGTGCTTTCACATGGGGGCAAAGTACTCCAGTGTAATGCGTGGCCTGACACCGCTAAGGAGCTCTATGGGTGATGCAATGGCTGTGGCTTACTCCTGGCAGCAGGGAGGATCCCTGCTAAAGCGTAATCTCCAGGTATGCGAGCCTTTGTTTTGCAGTGTCTAAGGTAACTATTATATTCATTTATCATGAATATTTCTTGTTTTATCTGCAGCAGTGTATTAGGCCTGGTTGGGATGGAGTTAACTCCCCCCTCAGCAGCCCTGGTAGTGCTGTGCAGTGTATTTGTAGCTAGAAGGGTGTTGATAACTCACCTGTGTTTTGGCTACTGCCGAGCAGTGCTGTCTCTCCAACATTCTCCTCTCCCAAGGCCAGTAGGCTGGGGAGAGGCAAGAGACTGGGAGGGGACACAGCCGGGACAGCTGACCCCAGCTGACCAAAGGGATATTCCCTGCCACATGACAGTTGTGCTAAGCAATAAAAGCTAAGAGAAAGGGGGACAAATGGATGACAGCATTAATTATTAAAGTGTTTGTCTTCCAAAAAACCTGCTATGTGGGGTCCTGCTTCCCAGGAACTGGCTAGACATTGCTTGCTGATGTGAAGTAGAGAATAAATCTTCCTCTTTTTTCGCTTTGCTTTCACATGTGGCCATCGCTTTCTTTCATTAAACTGCCTTCATCTCAACTGATGAGTTTTTAATCTTATTTTCTCCCCCTGTCCTGCTGAGGAGGGGGAGTGAGAGAACGGCTGGGTAGGCAGCTGGTGGCCAGCCAAGGTTGGCTCACCACAAGCAAGGCATGGCTCCAACATGAAAGGAGAGGTCCTCCCACTGCCTACTCTCTCACCCTACAAATCACAGGCAGGGGTGAGAGGTGGGGGTCCATTGGGAGGAAAAAGAGCAGCTCTTGCTTGAGCCCTGGATGCAGGTTTGAGCGCACAGGTGATGTGCTCTGCTATGGGACAGAACTGGATGCTGCCGCGGAGCTCTGAGAGGAGGAGAGGATGTACCCTGCTGCTGCAGAACTGGAAGAGGCTTTACCCCATTCTCATCACCTGTCTCCTCCTCATCTTCCAAGGCACCTGTACCATTTTTAGGAGCTGAGAAGGCATGCTGGGGGCTTCCTTCCAGGAGGGAGTGAGACAGATAACAGGTCGGTATTAGAATTCCCTTTGCCCTTTCCGTTATGTCTTTCCACCTTGTCTTACTTGTTCCCCTAATCATATACCCAACAAGTCTGCATGGTGGGGGCTGTGCAAATACACTGCAAAGGCACAGTCTGTTCCTCGGGTGAGGAGACACCACAGAGAATTACAGCCCCTCTCCTGCCAGGTGAGGGGTGCAGGGGACAAACGCTTCCCGCCTTCTCTGGGGAAGACAACACTGGTTCACAGAGGTGTACATAGCAAGGACAGGGGTGTCCCTGCTGCTATGACCCAAGGGTTCATGGTGGCACCAAGTGGCTCTTTGTATGTGGGGGGAAAGGTGTGGAAACACCCTCAGCTGTCAGAGCCAAAAAAAAAGAAAATGTAGTATTTCTAAGTGCTGGCCAACAGCCCTGCCCGTGTCCCTGTCCGCACACATTGCTCATTGCTCAGCATCCCTCTGCCGCCTGGTGGAAACCCTGGGGCCGGGCATGGGCTGTCCGCAGGCAGTTTTGTGACGGGAAGACTATCGTCCGGACACATGCTATGCCTGAGCAGCCTGCCCCTGCCTGCCCGCACCTACGCAGGGCGGTGAGACACTGCACGGGCGCCTCTTAAAACACGCTGCTGCGCAGCAAACGGGAGGGTCCGAGAGAGACGCAGAAAACAACAATTAGGCGTCAAAACAACTGTTTTCCCTGACCGGGAATCGAACCCGGGCCGCGGCGGTGAGAGCGCCGAATCCTAACCACTAGACCACCAGGGATGTACACGACTACACCGTCTCCTTCCTCAACAGCTAACTGTCGTCACCATCACCCCTATCCGTCCACACCGCCCTGCCGGTTTCTCTTGACCGCGTTCCCCCCTTCCGGGCAGTACCAAGTCCCGGAGGTAACTGTGAGTAGGGAGGGACGTTCCATTCCACCCTACGGAAGGGGGGTGGGGGAAGCGGCGGAGTGGGGAGGAGAGGAGGCGCCTCAGGCGAAGCGGGAGGGAGGCGCGCTGGCGGTGGGAGCCGGGTGGGACAGAGCACCGCGCCCTGCCGCCAGTCCGGCAGCGGAGCGGGAGCAAGCGTGCCCCGCACAGCGCGGCCGGGCGGAGAGCGGGTGGTTAAGAGGGAGGCCCTAGGGCCGGGTCTCCCTCCCGCCGCGGCCCGTCCCACCGCCCCGGGCCGCTGGGAGGGGTGGCAGCCCCCGGCGGGAGCGGGGCCGAGCGAGGTTATTTTTCCTCATTTCGCGTTCAAAATAGTGTCTGCGCGGGGCGCTGGTGCCAGCGCTTGAAGCAGGGCCTCGCCAAGGAAGCGCTCTGCGCTGCCAGCCCCGGCCGGCGGCTCCCGTGAGGGGAGGGGAGGGGAGGAGCGGGAGTGCGGGTGGCGCTTCCCTCCGCCCCGTCGTAATTGCTCTTCAGGCGGGCTGTGGAAGCAGGGACACCACAGCTTCTGCTTTCCGTGTTCGGTCTGCGGGGGAGAGCCCGTCAAAATGCCTGCCTCGAGGGGGAGTCCGTGGCTGCGCGGGGGGACAGCAGACGGCCAGGTCACTGGCGCTTCCAGGGTCGCCTTACGCGATAGGTGGCACGTGTGACTTTCCTCTGTTTTTGAAGGTTTCAGTGAGAGGAGTGACAGCTGCCATCGACGCAGATGACATCTGCATAAGCGCTTTGTCCTCCGGCATGTTGATTTCACGAGCAAAGTAGATCCGCGAGCTGTACTAGCAAAAGTCATTTTCTCTAAGTAGTGCCCGTGATATAAGAGGGTTTTCCCTGTTCGAGCAGATTTTTCTAGTTCTCCAACTCTCTGCCTCTGAAATGCATTCTATAAGAAACGTTTGCCATGTTAAGATAGATAAGCTTCAGACTATATGGTTGTGGACTCTGCAAATACGCATTAGCTTACCTTTTAAAGCTTTAGAGTCTGGAAACAAACACACGGAGACCACTTTCCTCAGGGATGTGCTCGGCGTGTACACTTGCGTGTTTGCCTTCTGTCTCTCCGGAGTTCCTGCTCAGCCAAAGGCTCATTTCATCCCAGACCCTTCACAGTAGCACACTTGAACATGATGAACGTGTTTATGTGTTACATGAGTAAGACACCATGTATCTTGATTGCTGTGGAGCTTTCTTTTGTCCAAATTGAGCAATTTTACTGTACAATGAGGTAGATAACTTACAACATGAGAGGTTACAATCAGGCCCTATTAGATACAGCCTGATGTCTTACATACTACAAGAACTGCATTTCACGTGTGTATAGCGATAGCAGCTTCTTTGGTGAGACCAAGGCATTTCAGGCCTTGAGGAGACAAAGCTGTGGAGCGCTGGAGGCAGAGCAAGCTCAGACTGAGGCACCATCGTGGCCTGAGGCCACTGCAAAGAGGGGGATGTGGTTAGGTGGGAGAGCTCACCTGGTCCCAGCAAGTAATCTGTGCCCCTTGTTGAAGAGAAAGGCCAAGAGGGGCCTGGTTTCCTGCAACTCAGGACCTGCAAGGAACACCAACCAAATATTAAGGTAGTTTTGTACTGCACAAACTGAGCTAGCTTTAAATGAGTTAGTATGCTTCACTAGGTCCACAGCGTTGTGATTAAAAGCATCGGCTTCCTCACCCTGGGTGCTCCTCAGGTGATTTTGGAGGGCTACTGATTTCTGTGCTTCTGTGGCTGTGATGCTAGCCGCTCTTGAGACAGCTAGGTTAAAACTAGGGTAGGTCCACATCAGCTCCATTTGCGGTGTTGAAGTGCGTTACAAAAGGGTCGTTGCTACTATTTGTTCTCTGTTGTGTGACACCTCAGAGGAAGGCAGGGGTGAGCCCCCTGATTCTTAACCTGCCTGAGTGACAGAGATAAAATATTCCCCTGGACAATTTCAGAAAAGCAGCTTAGCCTATGAAAGATGGGATATCATGGCTGATGGCAAGCGAACATGTTTTGTCCATGCCTTGAGAAACCGTTAGATGTAGAAAGAAACAATTCTTGCTCTGTTATGCTTGAAAATTAGCAAGTTATTTTCAAGATGTTTAATATATCATCCTAAATTACCATTGAACAGTGAAAGGGTTGTTGATTACAGCCATAAGAGTAGTGAAAATTCTCAGGTATATACTAGAGAAATTTTAGTGAAATAAGAAATCTTCTCCTGGATGTGAACTCAGGCTGTGGGGGATGGAGGGCTGACCACTAGACCACCAGGAAAGTTAGCATTGAGAGTCATATGCTATCTAGTTATTTTTAGAAATAGCTTTCTTTTCCGTACAAGTCATGTGCACTGACAAAAGATTATGCCTCTTCTCTGGCTTCCTGTATCCAATAGAGAAATGCATCAGTGAAACTGTCAGCGATTCAGCCTCCTGCCAGCGCAGAAGCAGCCGGTGCCTGTGCCTGCATCCCTGCGATGCTAGCTGGAGAAGAATGATCTGCCCAGAAGCGCCAGGGAAGGAATGTCAGAGGCCGATGTTTCTTTTCACTTAACTGAACAGCGGTGTGTCAGTAAAACCACGTGAGTAACATTCAGTGTTAGAGGTACTGTACCCCAGCTTTCAGTGTTTGGTACGCACAGCTGAATTTTGGAACCTGAAAAATTGGAGCAATTACTTTAAATGCAAGCTGTAAAGCAGCATGCAATTAACTTGTCTGTTCCATATGAATATACAGAATATTATTATTACTTTAATTTGCTATGTTAATTGATGTGTGACAGTGGACTTACTATGTAAAAATGAGTAAGAAGAACATCATAGTAATGAGCTAATTTTCTGAAAGTACATTATTTGGGTATGTTTCCACTATATGATGGTATGTACAAATTGTCTTTAGTACCTGGGGTACATGCTCCAGCAGTAGAGGAAACCCTTGATTTGCACAGAAGCTGTAAATGATCTTTACAGTTATGTGCAACGTGTGCATTTCTCAATGTGTGCATCTTTCCTCAGCTGTGTATTTGATCTGGAAAGTCTTGACATGAGCTTCTTTAAGTTAGCCTGATTTAAAATGTGCATCATCTCAGTTTCAAGGAGGTGGAGAGGAGAGGGAAGGAAAAAATGATGCACAGTCTTTTATTATTTTATGATGTATTATGATCAGAATGGTTACTTAACTGTTAAGATTATAGAGATTTTCTGGGGGAAAAAATACTATTGTAGTTTATATTTCTTCTGTATATTTTCACCATCATAGTGTTTTTATGGAAACAATCTAAGGAAAATCTCAAAAGGCATTGTCCAAATGTTGCAGCAGTTCTGATACTCCTAGCTCCAAAATCATCATCCAAGCTGTACAGTGACTTGCTCTATCTTCCTGTAGTTTAATTTAAATAGAGCTAGGGGGCAGTCTGTGAGAATTTGCACTGTCATGTCTTAATATTATGCAGAGTAGTCATTTACTGTTTACAGAAAATATTTTAAAGATCATGAAGAAAAATGAGGCAGTAACTAATCAACAATATTTTTATAAATACTTTTACAAGTTCTTGTATTGTTTTCCTTGATCTTACATTCTTCCACTGACACTGTATTTAATCCAGGAAAAGCTACATCAGCTTTTTTTCCTCTTAGGCGGTGTTAAAATGCACGTGATTCCGGGGTTTGGGATAAGGTGTGGCGGTGAGGTGCTCTGTCCAGTGTCCACTGAACTCAACAAAATACCTTACTTGAAACATATACGACTTTTTTTTATCGTCTCCTCATGTATCTCAGCAAATTCATTTTCTTTCACAGTCTGTCTTCTGCACAGCATTTTGGAAGCAACTTCTGGTTTGCTCTACTAGACAGCAGAAATGGGTGCACAGAATCAGTTATTAGGGGAGAACTTTTATATAAAAGTTTCAAGCTCTGGTCTCTTCCGTTTCTGTGAAACTTGTAGAAATTTTCAATACCTCTGTCAAACTGAGTTATATCTAGACAATCAATTCAAAGTTACAGTGTTAGTTGGGGACACTCAGAAAATTCATCATTACATAAACTGAAGAAATCAGGCTAAAAATAGTAATGTATTATTACAGAAGTCAACCCCCAGTGCATGGTAGGATCAAGCAGAGCCTCAATTATGCATAAAAGTCTGCCTGTTTGAAACCTATTTTGTGACTGCTTCATGGTGAATAATTGTAAGAGTAATTGGGAGAAGCAGGATGACTGCTAATGGAAAAAGACAAGATTGGTGTCACCTTTATTTTTATATCTTTTCAAAAGTGGACTGTTACGGTATTCCAGCTCATCAGTGTAATTCTTTATGGCAGATTGTCTTTCTTAAATAAATGAGCTGTAAGCTAACAGTTCCAGATGTTAAAAAAAAAATAATTACATGAACCACATGAACAATACAATGCTGGCCCAGCCAGCATGGGTTTGTGAAAGGCAAGTCCTGCCTGACCAACCTCATCTCTTTCTATGACCAGGTGACCCGCCTGGTGGATGAGGAAAAGGCTGTTGATGTAGTCTACCTAGACTTCAGCAAAGCCTTTGACACGGTCTCCCACAGCATTCTCCTGGAGAAGCTGGCGGCCCATGGTCTGGACAGGTACACTCTTTGCTGGGTTCATAACTGGCTGGATGGCCGGGCCCAGAGAGTGGTGGTGAATGGAGTGAAATCCAACTGGCGACCGGTCGTGAGTGGTGTGCCCCAGGGGTCGGTGCTGGGGCCCATCCTGTTCAACATCTTTGTTGATGATTTGGATGAGGGAATTGAGTGCACCCTCAGTAAGTTTGCAGACGACACCAAGCTGGGGGGAAGTGTCGATCTGCCGGAGGGTAGGATGGCTCTGCAGAGGGACCTGGACAGGTTGGATCGCTGGGCAGAGGCCAACGGGATGAGGTTTAATGTGGCAAAGTGCCGGGTCCTGCACTTTGGCCACAACAACCCCAGGCAGCGCTACAGGCTGGGAGCGGGGTGGCTGGAAAGCTGTGTAGAGGAAAAGGACCTGGGAGTGCTGATTGATGCTCGCCTGGACATGAGCCGGCAGTGTGCCCAGGTGGCCAAGAAGGCCAACGGCATCCTGGCCTGTATCAGGAATAGTGTAGCCAGCAGGAACAGGGAGGTGATTGTCCCCCTGTACTCAGCCCTGGTGAGGCCGCACCTCGAGTACTGTGTCCAGTTTTGGGCCCCTCACCACAAGAAAGATATCGAAGCCCTGGAGCGTGTCCAGAGAAGGGCAACGAAACTGGTGAAGGGGCTGGAGCACAGGTCTTATGAGGAGTGGCTGAAGGAACTGGGCTTGTTTAGTCTGGAGAAGAGGAGGCTCAGGGCAGACCTTATTGCCCTCTACAACTACCTGAAAGGGAGTTGTGGTGAGCTGGGGGTCGGCCTCTTCTCGCAGATAACTAGTGACAGGACAAGGGGAAATGGCTGCAAGTTGCGCCAGAGAAGGTTCAGGTTGGAGATGAGGAGAAAATTCTTCTCTGAAAGGGTGGTCGGGCATTGGAACGGGTTGCCCAGGGAGGTGGTGGAGTCACCATCCCTGAGGGTGTTTAAGGAAAGGTTAGATATGGTACTTAGGGATGTGGTTTAGTGGGTAATAGGTGGTGGGGGGATGGTTGGACTAGATGATCCTTGAGGTCACTTCCAACCTTAATGATTCTATTCTATTCTATTCTATTCTAATATTTTTTCTGTTATTAGTGTAAGCTGATCTGTGTGCGGGCCATAAACATACTGTACTTGTGACAATTTTTTCTCTGTAATGTATGCAGCTCTATTAACATACATTGAAATATACAGTGTGGAAGATGAAAACCCATTCAAACGTTATACTTAAGTATCCCAAGTCTATTCTGTCTTCCATGAGTGGAAGGCATTATGCATTTGTGTGAGAAATCCTTTTCTAGGGTAAAAAGTCACAATTTGGAAGTGATTGAAATAGCAACCTTGCATTTTATCTCCATTAAAATAGTGCAATCAGCGATAAAACAGATTTCCCCAGTCCTGAAATGAAGGAGCGACATGAATTTAAGATTTTTTCAGGCAAAGATAGTCTAAGCATTGGTATCACCAAGACAATTAAACAATGTTAGATCATTTGTATTCAAATGAATTGCCGTGGAACATATTGCTATGGGAAACAGCAAACTACTCAGACTGTCTTCTATGCTGTAGAGAGACCAAAACTAAATTTTCTTTCAAAGATTATCTATCTATGTATCTATCTCATGTTCATCGTCGTAACAGGTAGTGAAGCATTACCTCTTACTTCCAGACTCCGTAAAATAAAATGGTATGTTACATACCACTCACAGTTTCTTCCAGTGACATCAACTCTGTGAGTTGAGCTCCAGGCAATAATCCACAGTGCTGTAACCAGAACTTGTATGATGCTTCTGTTCAGGTCCTAGCCTGCTTCTTCTGCTGCTCTGACAGGAGTTTGAGTGGTTTCTTCGCCATGCCAGCAGGCTAGAATATGTATTTGAAGTGCTTGGGGCAATGTAAAAACTGTACGAACTCGGTAGTTTCTGTGCTATATGGAATCTATGCATTGTCCTCATAGAGCTTTCTGCACAATACAGTAAAGGTGACCGTGCTTGGAATGATGATGGGTGGTGAACTGGTACATTAGGACAGTGACAACTTTTCCTGGAGCTAAAATAAGGTGTTAGTCACTGTCATTGTCCTGCAAGTTCAGCTAAGCGGTAAGGAGGGTTTGTACCACTTGGATGGATAGGGCTGCGTATCTTGGACTTTGGCAAAAAGAAAGTCAGGTAATGGTACTACTGTTGTAGGTCTGCAGTTTTCTTCCTCTTTCTTTTTTCCCCAAATATTGTTATCTAAGCAGAGCCGGAGGAGTGAGGGAGAGCAGGGCTCCATTCTTCTGTGCTGTGCTACAGAAGAACCCTTGTGCCAGTGAGGTCTTTGGGATTTTAACTGATGTAACTCTGGGTTTTCCCATCTTTTACCTGGGTAATAATATAGATGTAAGATGTAATAACTGCAGTATGCTATCAGAATGCATCCTCTAAGCAGGAGACTGCTTAAAGGAAATCTGTGTCTTGTAAAATAAACTGGTTTGGAGGGTAAAAAAAAACAACTCAAACAAAACAGATGCAAACTTCAATTTTAGCTGGAAGGACAGCAGCAAGTTCAGTGAAGGAGCCGAGGCAGCATTGTTCCAGTATTTAGTGGTAGCAAGCATAGGCTGTCGGTAGGCCAGCACCAGTGGGGGGAGATAGCTGTGCGTCTGTATTAGAGTAGCATTCGGTGCTGGAATGGACACACGATTTTGAAATGGATCTTTAAGCAGCTGTTAGGTTAAAAAATAGGCTGCTGACAGATACCTCTCTTACAAATCCAACAAATTCTAATTGTAAGTAACTTACAATAACTGCTAAGAGTAATTATCCTGAGACACCTGTGCACCACTTGCTATTTTATTTTTGCACATTCTCTTAGCATCTGTATGTGTACATATACATCTTGTGGTTTTATTTATGCAAGTATCTGCCTATCTTCAGACTTCTCTGAACTGCAGGATTAGGGGTTTAATGGTGTTACAATACCATAGGCCTTACCCTGAGCTTTCCGGTCTTTCAGAGCCGGTTACTGGTCGAAGCAGGGAGCAGGAAGCTGGATCTCGTTTAGGCTAGCCACAAATGTCTGGAAGGGTTACCTGGAGTTATCTCGGGGCAGGGCCCCGGGGGGGAACGGGGTTTCTGGTAACTATGGCACGTTTTGGTTCTGGGGGGTCAGGTGAAGAAACTTGCATGCTGACAGTGTGGAAACAGCAGATAAAGTTTGCAGGCTCCTCTGTTTCCCATGGCTCTAAAAGCTTTGGTTAACTTCAATTCCCAAAATCGGTTTAGTACTGCCCTCGAGAGGATTCCCCTCCGGAGCCAGAGCCGCGCGGGCGCTTGGCCTTTAGGAACAAATACGCCCTACTCGGCTGTTTCTAGCCCCACAGACAGACCCCTTCCCCAGGACAGGGCTTGCCGGCCCGGGG
>VWZZ01000834.1:0-15422 GCA_013399095.1 Psophia crepitans | reverse complement strand
CGCTGAGCGAGCCCCGGCGGGGCGGGGGCCGGCGCACTCGGTGTTGTGGTAGCGGAGGAGCTGTTTGCCTGCTCGCGTGGTTGCAGAGCCAGCCCAGCATCGCAGCGCGGGAGGTGAGGGGCGGCCCGGCGGTCGCGATGTGTTTCCCCGGTGCGTGTGCGGCCGGGAGGCGCGGGGCGGCGGCGGTGACCGGCCCCGGCGCTCCTGCCGGCCCCGGCTCTCGCCTCTGCAGGCCCCTTTCAGCAGCCGATGCAGCTGAGCGGATTGCTTTGTTGGCTTTCACGGCTTCAAACCTTATTTGTTTCCTCCCTCCCTAGATCTTGGATGATTTACTGGAATGTTCCAGGCGCTGGCGCTCTCTATAAATTTATAGTCCCAGATTGTCGTGATTAAGAAGCGCTGCCGGGTGCCAAAGGTGTGTTAGTAGCTGGTATTTGTCTGTTAATCTGTGCAACGGGCTTTCTTCTCTGTAGCTCATCGTACAGTACCCCGGAGTTATTCTTTGGCTGGAGGGGCTCTCCTCTGTGCTGGCGCTGTGTTTGCAATGTTACGGTGCTAAAGGATGCAGTAGCTGCTTGTCCTCCAGGTGATGAAATAAGATGATGAGCACCTCTATACTCAGTAACAGGCTCTTACCATGTGTTTCCTTTATATGCCACAATTATTGTTCTCTCTTCAAGCAGTCGTACGTTTCCTCTATTAATGTATAATGCTGGACGTTTAAGATGGGCAGATGCCCGTTAATCCTTGCCTCAAATGCTGTGGCCCAGACTAAGGGCCTGTGTTTGGAGGGTACTTAAAATGCCTATTGATGAACTCTCTCAGCATATTGTATCAGCAAATGTTTACATAGTGTGGAAATCACATTTTGCTAATGTTGTTCTTTTGGATTTGTATGTATACACACTCATGCTTTAGAAAATTAATGGAGAAGGCAATAGAAAAATGCCAAAAAAAGTATGTGTGCATATATACTATCTGAAAATTGCTCTATTGGGCTTATATATGTTTAAATGTGATAGTTAAGTATATGTAAGTTCTAGTGCATTTTAGGCTACTTTCTTTTTCATCCTTTTACCTGGAAAATGTCCTTAAATATTTTAAGGATCTAAACAGGCAAGTAATGTTGGTCCTGTGAAGAGTTGTGTTGAAGCTGGTGGGACTGCGTGTAGACAAAATGCTGTCTGATGAGTCGTGTGTCACCCCCCCCCCCCCTTTTTTTTTAAAAAAAAAAAGGAAAATGATCAAAATCTAGGCTTGGAAGGAAATTCTGTACTTCAATTAAATTGAGTACCTCATTTCTTGTTGTGTATTATGTTATGAAAAAGAAATGCTTCTAGAAAACCTGATTTGCCTAAATCAGTTGTGAACCACAATCTCTTGAGTCTCCTTCCTTGCTTTTGCCCTGTTCTCGCTTCACCAGCAGCGATGCTACCATGTGGATTCGTCAAGTCTACTGCTGAAATGATAAATGATTGCCTTTGAAGTGACTTAGAGTTGTTTGGAACAGTCCTTGTCTTGTTGTATCGGAGTACAGCTTTGTTGCTCTTTTCTTTCAAAATCCTGGATACACAAAGTAAAACTGGCTGGGGATTTGCTTTAGTGAATATTTGGCTAGCTTATGGTTCTGACTTCAGTGGACAGCTTGCAATTGACTTACAATGTGAGGAGAGTGATTCCCTTACAATTAATTGGAGAGTGATTTGGGCTGGAGAAGAACATTTCTTCAGAAAGGTTGGTAACAAAATCATGAGAATCCCAAAGATGGGTACTGCAGCCAGAGTGGCTCCCTGCAGTCACCCATCTGGGTGAGTGTTTTAAAGGTGGGAATTAAATGGGAGCTTCTGGAGCATGATCTGGTGCAAGAAATTGCTGCTCCAGGAAGCTAAAGATGTTCACAAAGAATAATTATAATGAAAATGAGGGGTGAAGGACTCAGTTTCCCTTTGCTTTCCAGTAGGCATTGAAAGAAAGCTGGAACATAGCCTGCACTGACAAAAATGTTAAAACTCCCTTTTTGGCACCTGGTTTATGCCCCCTCTCTCTCTCTGCCAGTGCCTGATTGCAGCAGCAGGCAGTCTTGGTCTTCAACTCTGCTGGCGGGGTTAATCTAGTGTCATCACCCAAGAAGCAGCAGCCTGACAAATCTCTTCCTCCTCATGATCAGTAAGTCAAAAAAGTTTAAGGCTTTATAGGTGCAGCTCTTGTTCCAGTGAGGTATCCACTCAATGGTGTAGTTATCGATGGTGGGGATGGCTGCCTGCCACGGAGTTGGTGGTTTCTTGGTCTCTGCTGTGAGGGAGCTGGGCCTCGGGATCCATGCTCTCGGGAAGGAAAATGCACAAGTCACACTGCTGCTGCCGCCGTGGGTTTGTCCTGGGGGTTAAGGTTGCTTCCCCAAAAAGAGGATTCCTAATGTTATAGTTGAGAAGTCAGCATCAAGAGGAAGAAAAGCAGGGTAGGAGAAATGAATTTTCAGATTTATTTTTTTTATTTTATTAATCTGACTGGTTTCCTTATTCCCATGTCATTTTTTCCTAACCCAATCCGTGGAACAGTGAGGCAGTGACAAAATTCACAGCAAGCTAGAGGGATTATATTTCCCCTGTAAACATAATGCTTCAGATTGATACATGAAGCTCATATACAGGAGTATTCTCTTTTTTCCTTCTTTTCTTTGCAAACCCTTCTGATTTTAGGCAGAAAGCTGTACTGCTTAGTTCTTGATCAGAATGTCAGGTGGGTGTGAGTGGCTGTGCTACTGCTGGAAGGTGTCTGTTAAGAACTGTTCAGTTTTGGTGTGGGCAGCGTGCTGCAGCGGGGCAGGGACCTGTGGCTGTGTACCTGGTCTGTCCTCTGCTTGCCTGCAAGGGCAGAGTACAGGCAGGCTTCGTGGGGTCTGTCAGTACTTCCTGATGGGTTGCAGTGGAGAAGGTGGTAGTAAGTGCCAAGAAAGGTGAATTATTCCAGGTGCGATGCTTTGCTCTCACACCTGTGCTGCTCCCAGTCTCTGACCAAGCTTGGAGAAACAGTGCCAGTGTTTCAGCTTGGTACCATATAGCTTCCTAGCGGCATGCCTGTATTTAATTGAGACTCAATGCCTTGTCATGGAACCTCAGCTTATCCTTTAGGAAGACTTCTGGCTTCAATTTGGAGCTCTCAATATATAGAGTACTCATTGTAATCTTAATAAGCCTTTTTGATTGCTGTTTGTCTTGTTTTTAAGATGTGAGCTGTGCTTTCAGTTACATGCCTCAAATTCCATGTGTTGTGTGGTCCCATGGCCTCGACAGCCAGATGAAGCTGTTCCCTGCTCTCAGTTAACTCTGTCTCCTGTAGTACTCGTGCGTTGTACACAAGCATTAGGCCTCCTGTTTGATAAGCTACATGTACATCCCACTGAGATGCCTTTCCCCCCCCCCTCTGTTACGGCTAATCTGTATGTTTCACAGGGTTTCTTTTCAGTATCGTTTCTGAAACGCAGGCTCTGGGACTACCCATAGTATTTAAATAATGGTAATACCCACCTGGGTTACAGCAACAGAAGACATCTGAGCTGGGCAGGGAAGTTTTTATCTGTTGATACAGGCAAGATTTGTGTTTACGTTTTAGTTACAGTGTCAAATTAGGATTGTTTATGTTTCATTCTCTATCCACTTAGCAGGATTTAAAAGCCTTTTATTAATAGCTACCAGTGTCTAGAAAGGAAATTTTCTTACAGTAGTCTCACCCATTAGTGACTGATTTGGGGATCTTCCTGTGGTGTTTCCATAGGTATCTGAGCCATTTCCCCAAAATCAAAGATTCCCTGGGCAAAGAGCTGTCCAAGTGCACCAGTTAGAGGAAATAACTACTTTGTTTTGCAGAAGTTCAGTGAGAGTTACTGCTTCCTTGAACTTGACCTTATCTTAAGAAAAGGTAATTTATTCCCTGACTCACTTTTCAAGTAAATTTAACCTTTTCTAACAGCGCGCTCTCTATCTGCCACTACTCTTGTCTGGTTTCTTCTGCTTTCTGTCCCACATGCCATCTGTCTTATTTTCTAGTTTGTTTTCTTTTTAAATACTCTAAGTTAATGCAGCAGTTAAAAAAAGAAGTATGGATATTTCTGAACCGTCACTGATGGTTCTGAGGGGAAGAGGTGTGGATGGTGACCTGCTGGGTCGGGTGATACTGTGATTGCAGAAACTAACTGTGATCTGCCTAGGTTGTTGTGTGGAGGGAATGCTACAAGGTATGATTCGGTATCACCAGTGGCTCAGCAGTGCTTGTGTGCTGTGTCAGTAGTCGCTGTGCACGAATAACGTAGTAGGTAGCACTAGTCTGTTGCTGTAGTTAACTGGCACATGGTTGAGTAATGCCCCAGTCTGTTGGCAAGGGCTTTATTTCACCGTCACCTTGAGCAACATTTCTATAATGCTTTTTAAGGAGCTATACTGATACCAGAGACCTGGGAACCGGGTATAATACTGTATGCAGGTTTTTGTAGCTGTACCAAACTCAGCAAAGCTTTGTAGGCCAGAGAGTGGCTTGAGTTTTTCCTTCATACTTTCTCACAAATTCAGATATTTCAGAGAGGCACTGAAGAATATAATAAAATGATTTTACACATTAAGATTATGTGTATGATATTTAGAATATACATTAAAAGAAATTCTTCCCTTGTAATTTCTAAGCAATGTTTGATTTTCTTGTACTCCCTTTTTTTCCATCCTGGTTGCTGATCAAACCTTTTGCAGTGAAACTGCTGAAAACTGATGGCCAAAGGTAGCAGCTGTGATGACCCATGATGTCAAATCCAGGCAGTTCTATCTGTCCCAGCTTCAAAAGCTTCTGAAATGCAGGTGTTATCTGGTAGATGCGTGGTGTGAGTGGTGATATCCTGGTGACAATGATGGAGAACCAAGGAGATAAAACTTTGACTCTTACTTTGTTTGGAACAGTGTGCTGAAAAGCGTCCAGGTATTTGGTGAAAGATTGACTTTGCTTGCTGTAAGCCAGCCTCTTGTGCAGATACGGTCCAAACGATTAACAGCTATGCAACAGCCAGCGAACAGGAGAGCCCACTTGCCACCCAGCTGGGTGGGGTCAAGCAGCAAGCAGTCTGGGTAGTCATCAGAGCAGTTAGGGGGTGAACTGAGAATTGTCAAAGGAATGACAAGGGTGGCTTTTCTGCCAGTGTGGGGAGTCATCTCCAGCCCTTGTGCTTAGCTATCAGCTGAAGAAATTTCATTTGATTTGCCAGTAATTTGGTGTGATTTTGGTGTTTGATGTTTTTTGTTTGTTTTTTTAACTGTAGGATGCTGAGATGTGTTGACTAGGTATGCCTTGTTGTTAGGGGCGAGTAGGTGGTGGGAGGTAGCTGACATCATTGCATCATTGTGCAGAGGCTAGGCAAGAACATCTACACTTGTGTCCTGCTACAGTCATGCTTGCTTCGTGGAAAGTAAAATCTGTGTAGGGCTAGTGCCAGTGTAGTTGCTCATTGGAACTCATTTGTTATGTGCAGGAATTCTGGATTCCTTAAAATTGAGCCATGCTGCTAGCTGATCACTCAGTGGATAAATTTTTAAGTGGGTTGTTTGTTTTGAAAATGGGATTTCCCTTTGTAATGCATGATTTCTGTTTGTACGAGTAACACATTGGTTGTCATGAAAAGAGATGAAGGAGCTGGAGATTAGTTTTCTCTTTTCCTGCTCTGTTGACACTATGCACTTCACTCTAGTGTGTGAGTAGTAAGTTTCAGTGTTTTGTCAACTAGTTGTGTCCTTTCCTGAGCCCTGCTCTGGTGGTTCCCAGTTTCAGGCTGAGCTCGGCAGGTAACAGGCAGGTTTTACAGGACGGGTACTTGAGACCGAAATCGTACAGCAAGAACAAGAAATCCAGAATCTTCTACAGAGAGGGTGGGAAGAGCAAGTAACATGAACAGGCCTCCTCCCTGGTAGTGTTCAAGGCCAGGTTGGATGGGGCTTTGGGTAATCTGGTCTAGTGTAGGGTCTCCCTGCCTGTGGTGGGGGAGTTGGAACTAGATGATCCTGGTGGTCCCTTCCAACCCAAACCATTCTATGATCCCAGGAACCAACCAGACCATACGCAGTTACACGTGTTGGTGAATTCTGTTGAGCTCCAGGGATAGCAAGCTGTGCAAAAAACACTGCACCCGGGAGAGTGGCTCCTAGCCCTTCTGCTTAACTCCGAATGCCCTTCAGATTAAGATTGTGAGAAGAGCGAGGAAGATGTGTTCCTTTCCTTGTTTTCTTCCTGGGAAGGAAGTGCAGACCCAAACCTGTCAGAGCAGGGGCATGCTGTGCCTTGCAGAATGGGGCCCTGCTCCCCTAGGGGTGAGCCAGGATTGACAAGTGCCACGGGCAGTCTGTGCAAATGCCAGCGGAAAGCCAAGGGGGTTTGCAAAAGGTAAGCTAGCGAGGCTGTAGGGGCCGTGTGTAGGACCAAACCTGATTTTAAGGTGCTTCTGAAGAAATGTGTATTTCTTTGTACTTGGTGACTGTAATGCACTCATTTTGTCACAAGGACCCGCATAGGATTTGGGATGTAAGGGCTTCAAGTTAGAAAATTTATTTCTTGGGCAAAATTATTGTCATCCCTCAGTAAATGGTAACAGGCCTTTAAAAGCCTCTCTTCTGGCTGTGGTTGGTTTTGGTTTGTTTTTTTAGTATCCAGAAACTTTGTAAACAGTCAAACCTCCGTGGAGGTCACTGAAATCGGGACTTCAGTACTGAGTACAATTTTCAACTCTCTACTGCTTTACAGTCAGCATTATATTGCATTTAAAATAAAAGTTTTACCTGGTACTGTTTTGCAACTGCTGTCTAAGTTCTGATTTCTTCTTCATGCCATGTCCTGTTTTGTTGTGAATTCTGTGATGAAAGAGCTGTGGATGATTATTTTCTCACTGAAAAGCTCTAGGGTGACAGCATACTGTTATAAATTGGAATTTGCTTTATCTGACTTTGAAACATCTTTCTTCCTGCTTCTGTGATTCTCTTAACTTTTTGCCTTTTTACTTCACCGAGTCCTGCAAGCAGACAGCTCAGAAAAGCGATTTTGACCTGTGGAAGCTAGTGTCAGGTATTACTTGTTCATTAGGTTAGCCCAGCCATGTGTTTGAGATTGGAAGCGTGCGTTTTAATCCTAGGTCTTGTAACAGTTATTGATAGGAACATGAATCTAGCTCTGGGTTAATATATTTCCCACAGGTAATGCGTCAGTTCTTTTTAACTACAAATCACTAGTGCACCCAGATGGAGTAAGATATAAGCTGCTTTTCCTATTTTGTTTTAAAGGTGTAGGTCTCTGCCCAGTCTGGACAGATTTTCAGTGCAACTGTGAAAAGGTCTGAATTACTCGCTGCCAAATTTTAACACTGAAACTGGAAGCACCGCAGCCCCCCTGCTCCGGAGCAAAAAAGGCTTTAACATGGACCAGAAAAACCGCCCCAAACTCATTAATACATTAACTGTTTTGGCTGGCTTCAGCCTGAAGGGCGAGCAATTACTTTGACATAGCTGTAAACAAGTGAAGACAATATTTTGTTTGAAATGTGTTGGGCAATCTGAAGCACTCTCCATTACCAGCTCTGTCAGCCATAACTTTCTGTGAACAGAAAGTTGTCAGCTTTCATCTTTGGGCCCCAGTTCTGCAAATGTGTGCTTAGGCATTAGAAGCAGAACTTTGTAAGTGGCTATTCCCTCTGAACACACTTGGTACAGGAGTAGAGAGCTCAGAAGCTTCGTGGTATCTGGTGATGTGGTTGAGATGGCCTGTGTGAAAACGCAGCAGTGGAGGAATTTTGTGATATTTGTGAAATTGGGTCAAGTTTTGTGGAGCTTTTTTCCCCAGCAAAAAGCAATATCTAGCTTCGGAAATGCTGTGTTACTTTGCCGATCTTGTCAGCGTAAGTTGTTTGAATTCTAGTTTCCAAATCAGTCTGTTTTGTTTGACAAGAGCACCTCAGTTCAATAATAATATTTAAAACACTTGAGTAATCTGAAAGTAAAATATATACTGCTGTAGTTTTACCCGAAAATTTCTGTTTTTTCATGCAACAGTACTCAACCTTAATGCAAGTGTATTTTTAACTTTTTGTTGTTTGGGACTTTTTTTTAACGAAGCTCTGAATCATCTCTCTAACTGAACACGTCCAGAGTTGAGCAAATAAAGTCCAGATAAGATAAGCTGAAAAAATGATAATATATAGCTGTTTTGTGTGAACCATTCTGTTGTTCTGTCTTTTCTGCTTACACCGAAATAGGTTGCTAACTTTAGTTACCTGAATAATTTTGAGCGGACATTTACTGTGTTAATGGTTAAAACACAGAAAAGTAGAGAAAACTTATTTTTTCTGTTTCTGGGAAGAAACAAGCAGCTACTCAGACGCTCTAATTAGGTAGGCAAATGTAACTGTGCTATGATACATAGCAAGGGGAGTTCAGTTGGAGAGGGGCGTTTTTGCTTTGTATGTAATGCAAGGTGACTCTCGGTACAAGGCCGGAAACTCTGTAGTGCTGTACAGGAATCCAGAGATAGAGGAAGCAAAAATGGTAAGATAAGAAGGGTTTTAAGGATGTTTCAGAAAAGCAGGAGGACTAAATCGTCCTTGGTTACACAATACCTAAAGGAATTTTGCAAGGAGGAAGGAAATAATTAGAAACATTGCTGCTTTTAAAACATGCTTCAGACTATGTAGGGTAGAGGGTACAATTTACTGTCCATGTAATCTTAATGCACCTAACACTGCCAGCGTCTGAGCACCCATGAGGCTGCATGTGCTGGTGTAATACAAAGTCATGCTCAACAGACTGTAAGGCAATGTGTTGCAGGTTAACGAATTGAAAAATAGACAATGAAGGTTTCCCAGTGTTAATTTTGTACATTACAAATGTACAGGATTTTCTGTTACAACTAAACTGTTCGATATGTTACTTAACGTACAGTGGATGCGATGTGACACGGTTAAGGTTGCTATGGAAACCTGGCATTTTGGTTCTGTTAATGGCGCTTCAGATAGGAAAACATTTGCATTGCATTACTGCGAGACTCCTTTCTCCCCACACTCCTCAGCTCCTTTGCTTTTTAGCTGGGAGGTAGGTGACAGAGGAAAAGCCATGGCCTTAAATTTGCATGAGTCAGGGTTGATTGAAAAAGGGGATGTTGAGTTGAAACTTCAATTAGAATTTTCCCTTCAAGTAGCTCTGGTGTCTTGAGTTGCTTTTTGAAGTGAAGAAGTATTTAAATGTTGATCTTTCACAGTGTAGTGTCAGTGGGCTGTTAATTTGAGGGTCTCTTTCTAAAAACTTGAAAATTATGTGTACTTTTCTTTAGAAAAGTTTCCAGTAATTTTCACAGCATGATTATGAATATTGTTGGAAATGTACTTGACCTAAACCAGTGACTGGTTCTGATACTTCCTGTTAGATTGATGGGTTTATTAATTTTTTTAACTGTTAGTGCCTGGCCTTATTCTGTAAAGCATTGAGAACATGTTAACCAAGTCTCATTAAGTACAACGGGAATATGTGCAAATATAAACCTAACTTAGTGCCTGAGCATTTTGGGACCTAGCCTAATTGTAAGTAGAAGGTGATTTATGGTACCTGTGATGTACGGTACAGGTATTTGTGCCAAGCATCAAGCTGCATCTTTGTGGCTTGACTCTTCAAACACCTGTCTCTTTCTGCTCTACCTGTATTTATCATTGGTATAAATGCCTTTACAAGGTTGGTGATGAGAGCTGAGAAGTGAGAGAGCAAGTTTGCTGTGAAGCTGAGAATACGCATTTGTCTTTTGTAGGCTGTTTCTCATCTTGTGAATGCTGGGCGCAGGTCTCAGCAGCGCTCATCTTTCTTGATGTGCAATTGCTGAGGCCCAGTGAACGAAATTGCTGCTCAAGGAGTTACTGATGGTTGTCTGCTCGAGCTTTCTGCTGCCGGTCTGGCTTCTGTGGCAGAAGTAAGGGTATGCTTGCAGTTCAGCTGTGTGCAGCAGAGCCTATGGGAAGGAGGTGTGAGCTGGCATGGCAGGATACAAACTGAACTGCAGATACAGAGCTGCTTCTGCTGACTCTGCTGCAGGTAATTTGTGTGGTAATTTTGGGTGGAGGAGTGGTAGCAAACAGCTGAAGTAGGTGAAAGGGATGAAGGTGAAGGGCAGTAATACTTCAAACTGGCAGCTGCCTGCTGTGTGGATGTGTTTTAACAGCCTGAAAGAGGTGAGCAAAAGCCCAGTTTCTTTGGCTTGGCACTTTGGCTGGCCAGGGTCCTCTTGATCACCAAAGGACTTCTGCTGTATGTCTACGGTGGTGCTGCTGTTTTTCTAGTGCAAATCCTGCTTCAGCCCTGTGTAAGCTAATTCGTAGGAGCAAGTCTGATGTATGGCCAGATCTGGGATATGTGACACTGGATCAAATGGCCCTTAACAGCCTTCTGTGTATGGGATGTAGGACAGTTCTTCTGGTTGCGCACCTGACACGGAGGTGGCATCAGGCAGTTGGCTGATTTTGTTTGCTACCTGACTTGCTCTCGTAACACCCTGCTGCATAGGGTGAGGATGCAGTGACTTGTTTGCTGCATCTGTCCTTTTGCTTGGTTCAGAGAGGGGAATCTAAGGAGAACTTGGTTATGTCCCTTAAAAATGTGGTAGAGAACCCGTAACTCATTGGCTCTGGGACTGATGTGGTTATCTGTATGCACCTGTTTTGACAACATCAAAACAGAAGTGCAGGCTTTCTTTGAAATATTTCTAAACAGATCATGAAACTAGCAGCTCTTAGGAGCAAGTAACATACTGGTATCAACTGCCAAATCAACAAGGTAGTCCTAAGGGAATTGTCTAAATGCTCGTTGATGTGTTCGATGTTTATCAATTTTTATTTTTTTAGAAAACTGCAAGTACTTGGTGTTTTAGTTGAACTCGCTAAGCACATACATAAAAGGCCTCTGTGTATGTGTGTGTGTGCCTGCATGCTCCAGTGAGAGGTAAGAGAGCAGTGACATCTGTCTTACCCTCTCTTGATATGGGAAAGTGCATCTTCCTCTTCTTCTGTGGTGATGGAACTGTGGTGCTGTACATCAATTGAGGATCTGACTCAGAAATGCAACATAAGCTGTGACAGAAATGCCTTAGTATGTGGCGTGAGCACAGACTTGATTTCATTCAGCAGGTGTCCCAGGAAAGAAAGGCACAACAGGTAGGCCATTTGCCTTGCAGTTACAGAATCTCTGGTTTTGTAATAACTTTGCAGAATGACCACAAGGTTCTTCAGGATCTCAGTCTCTCATCCATAAAATGAAAGCAAAGTTCTTGATGAGGAATGTTTGAAAGGCTTAGCTTGTTAAATAAAAGTAGCTAAAATTTACTGGAATCTCAAATTAACTGGAACCATCACCCTGCAAATTCTTGGGTGTTTTTGTTGTTTACATGTATGAGAGTTTGTTTGTTTGTTTTTTTAATTTAGTGGCTACAGCACACTTAGCTGCCTTATACCTTTTGTTACAGTATTTGGTAGGAAGAGACCAGTACTTTCTGTCCACAGTCCACAAGGATGCAGGATTTGGCATTTAGACTTCGCATACTGCGTATACCTGTACAATGTGAGCTCAAGGGACCGTGGAGTTCAGAAGGCTGGGCTTGATGCTTACTGGAACTGGGGTGGGTTAAAGCAGGGGATACAAGAAAATGAAGGTGTTAATTCTTTTAAAATTTCTGCAGCAATATTCTTGTTGACTTAAAATCTTGCCAACTGGCTTAATTTCAAACAGGACTATACTTTTACATTTGGTATAGCGTAGCACTCTACCTGTTAATAGTTTACACTGTGTTTTGTAACTGGTTTCTGTCTAGCAATCGCAGCTGAATTACACAGTAAATGTTTCTTATGGAAAATGCATCTGGTGAGTTCAGCTGCCAATGAGGGAAGGTTAAATCTGAATGTTTTTCTCTCTTAACAACCATCACGGGTGATGTGGAATTTCTGGTAGCTCTTTTGCTTCCCGTTACTCTGTGTGAAACATGACAGTCAGAGTTAGTGAGTAAAAGTCTCCTTCCAAGCAAGGTAGAAATAATTCGTCTGGGAAATCCATTGGAAATGAATTATGCTTTGTTACTGTTGTTCTGTTTCTGAATCAGAAATGTTTCTGTTACATTGATTCTCATTTATTTTACCTGAACTTTGTTTGTGTGGACAGGCTGTATCAGATCCTGTTGACAAGTTGAAGGTGATCTAAGCTTTGCCTGTTTTGACTGTGTTAGTAGGGAATGAAAATGCTTGGACCATTAGCCTACTACACCTCCGTAGCGTCGCTCCTAAACGTTGCACCCAGTTCTTCAAGAGGAGGATGTTCGTTTCATTTGCCTGTCTTATCTCCAGGTCTTATCTTCACTGTCCTTGAGAGTTCACAGGATGTGATAGCCACATGGAATATGTCTCTCTCCGTTTGGAGATAGAGAAATGGTGATACTAGTCTATGTTTGATCTGGACAAGAAGTCCAGAAATCGCTTCTGCATACAAATTTATTTTCAGTGTCTTAAAATCCCCGAATAATTAAAATGCAAAAATTACGAGTGGTGCAAGAAATGTGGCAGGCTTAATGCATTAAAGGTCACTAGGGTTGTGTGCGTAAATCAGGGTTATTGACATAAACAAGGATTGAGTCGTCAGCCTCAACTTCACCAAGGTGGAGAGGCTCCCCTGGGTTAGTTTAGCACTCTTCGGTTATGTATAATGGACTAGAACTTCTTCACAGGGCTTATTAATATTTTGGAAATAATATTACACTTCACATGATAATTATAATGTAACTGTATAATTGTATTAAAGTAATTCCATATTTATCTTACGATAGCTTTAGAATAAACTGGTTTTTTGTCCATTCTACTGAATCTAACTTAACACAATTAGTCTGTGCTGTGTTTTATTGGCTTGTGCTAGTGCTTTCCTGAAAGCTTCCATGCTCCCTTTTTAGCTAGGTCATTCTGCCTGAAGGAAAGACTAAAAAAGTTGTGCCTTACTTTCTTCTTTGCTGGCTGTGCATTTCTGTTACCTTTCATCTTGCGATGCTGTGGTGTTTATTCTGAAACTTTTATCTTACTATTAGACTGAATGAAATACACCAGCAGAATCTGACAGCACTAAAACTCAACCTGGTTAGTCCTGTCCATGAGGCATTAATGAAATACTGCAAAGTTTAGCATTCCTTGTAAGGTGCTAATGTGCTTTCACTTTCCTGTTTTTAAAAATGGAATGTCTGTTGAAATGAGTGCTAGAGTTGATGTTAGTGTTTTGGCTCATGAAGCTTAATCATATGCATTTATATGTCCCAGCAGGAAATTATAATGCGTCTCCTCTTCCATGGTAACCTGTTTCTGTTGCCTTACAGTTAAAGATGTTTCATGTGACCCTATGCTGCAGTCTTCTTGGTGTGTGTTTGTATCTATTTCTGTCTGCACAGTGCCCTGGAAACTGCTTTGGCCTCTCCAGAGGCGCAGATAGCATCCCCCAAGGATTCAGTTTCAGATCTAATACAACGAAAATGCTTCCTCTCTGTCTGTGATTTGTTCTACAATTTCTTATTCTGCCAGCTTGATAGATGTTTTTAATATAGTTCTTGAAGTACTACATACATATCTTTCCTTTTTTTTTCTTCTTGTTTTAATATTGACCAAAGTAATCCTTGTCATCTCTCATGGTGCATTTTTTAGGGGTCAGAATTGGCACATGTACCCAGAATACTTCCTATTCATAAGAAGACACTCTGCTGTGGAGTTGCCAGTCTTCAGAATTGTTAGTAATGCTTCATGTCTGAAAATGACCAGTGACAACATTTGAATTGTGTTGTAGCCGATGACAGTAAGGAAGGTGCAGTGGTATGAACGGATGTGTGCAGCATTTGTCTAGTCTCAGGGGCAGAGGTAAAATAGAGAACCAAAAATAAAAAAAACTAATGTTGCATGGAATACTGCACCAGAGAGCAGGCGAGAGCTACGTGCTGTGTCTGGGCAGCATCCCGTTCCCACGGCACTGTAGGGTGTCCCTTGGCATGGCCATATCTGCTTGGCTGTCGCATTGGGATCCTTCTGCCTTAATCTACTCCGTCTTTCTAAGTGTGGAAAATTTCTGCTTAGGCCTCTCACCTCCCCTGCTTGTTTTTCACAGTATGGTTGCTGCCACTATTTCTGACCTTGTGGGGCCCCTGCTAAGGCACATACCCTTGACTTGGTTTCCCTGAAGTCAATTCATTGCTTTTTGTACATATTTCCTGAGGGAGCTGAGAGCGCCATTTAAACCTAGATCCTCAGAGGAGTTAGGCTTTTTATTTCCTTTCGTGGTCCTGAGCTTTAATTTCTATGTGTGTGCCTGCAGAGCCTATTAAAGGTGAGACTGTGCTGTCTCCAAAGTTTGTCAGTTTAAATTTTACGCAGAAAATAGTAACTGGCTCCTTGTCAAAGTATTCTCCTCCCTTGTTCTCACTGCTGCTGGTTATTGAGGCTGGTTGGATTAAAGCTAGTGGAAAGGTACTTGTACGCATTGCTTTTCTGCTCTTATTTGAGCCTGTGGAGGTACTTCATGTAGTTCAATTCCCCATTTGCAAAGTAGAGGATTACAACATTTTCCTACCTTGTGAAAGGCTGAGAGCTATGGACTCTACTGGATCATCAAAATATACGTAAACAATTGCACGATCTTGGAACGTTTTTTGTTTTTTTTTCTCTATGTCTTTCCAGGACTTGCAGTGGGCACAGATGGCCAGAGACAAGCTATCAAGTCCATTGAATGTTCTAAAAATAATCAGATACTTCATTGGTTTCTGCATTGCTAGTGTTGTGGGATGTGCTGTTGTTCATGTGCATGGTTTTGGAAAGTAGTGCTCACAGTTGGAGGATTGATCGTTGATGCTTTAGAACCAGCAAACAGGATTTCTGGGTGCTTACACCCGAGTGCAGCAAGCAGGTCCTTCTGTTGTTTTATGAAAATGTAAACTACTTAAACCACAAGTAGCAAGGTATAGTATTCTTCATGCCTGAGAAAGGAGGGAAAAGAGAGGAAAAATAATTAGGAAAAAATTGATAAATTTATTGAAGTCTTTAGAGGACTTGGGATGCTCTGTTCACATGTTTATTAATTTTTAATGTTCCCCTCAAAAGTACAGTTCCCTTCCCCTTTGTTTATCCTCACACTTAGAGCATCTTCCTCTTCTGCTCCTCAAGGAGGAAGTCTTAAAGGCGCAGGAGCGGGCTGTCCCCGTGTGCCGTAAGACGAGCCAGAGGGGAAGAAGACCAGTGTGGCTGAACAGGGAACTTTTGCTGAATCTCCGGGAGAAAAAGAGAGTTTACACCCAGTGGAAGAAGGGACAGGCAACTCGGGAAAAGTACGAGGAAGTTGTGAGCGTATGCAGAGGAAAAATCA
>VWZZ01000833.1:9373-22850 GCA_013399095.1 Psophia crepitans | reverse complement strand
CAGGGCAGGGCAGAGGGGCAGGAGACCCTCCCTCGCCCTGCTGGCCACGCTCTTCTCCAGGCCCCCAGGTCCCACAGGCCTTGGTGACCCCTGTTGGGCATGGAGAGCCTGGTGCCCACCAGCACCCCCAGGCCCTTCTGGCAGCGCTGCCTCCCAGCAGGTCACCCCAGCCTGTCCTGGCGCTGGGGCTGTTCCTGCCAAAACCCATGGGGTTGTCCCCTCCCTGCGGGGCCAGTGGGGACTCACTGGCCGACCGTGCTCCTCCCAGGACATCGCTCCCAGCCCCGTGCCCGGGCTGCCCTTTCCCTCAGCCTCATCCACGGGCAGACGCTGGCTCCCCGGGCAGCGCCTGATCCCAGCAACAGGACACGGGAAAGAGGTCCAGAACCTCTGGAAACCCCCAAAGGCGGCTCTGCAGGGACAGAGCGCGCTGCTGGTGCACGTCAGGCACCGAGCAGAGGGGAAGGGGAGCGGCTGGAGAAGTAGGACCTCTTGTTCCTCCGTCCTACTCTCTACGAGCCCCCGGGCTGTGCTCAGAGCACTCACCCACCTCCAGAGCTTCCTCCTCCTCAACTCCAGGAGGGCTCCAAGCGGTGGGAGCTCCCGGGGCCGCCTGGGGTGACATTCCTCTGGGATCCTGACCGCTTTCCAGACTTTCAGATCCTATAAATCCAGCCCTGTCTTGAAAAGCGGAACCGAAGGCTTTGGGGCGGAGGAGGAGAGAAACTCCGAAGCCAGAGCCTTTGTCAGACAAACCCATAAACTACAGAGTACACAGGCCAAGCGCACGCAGCGGGAGCCAAGACCGGGGGAACAACAGCTCCAATTTACTCAGATTATAATGCAGCGAGGGAAAACTTGTTTACGACAGAAGGAAAATATGCCTCCGTCAGTCAATCGCAGGCTCTGGCTGCCTCTAATTGAAAACAGCCTTGCCCCGGGTGGAAATCACCACCGTTGCGCTCCGACGAGACAGTGAAGAACCGCACCGGGTGGGTGAAACCAAACCCAGTTTGGTTCCTGGAGTCAGCATGAAGGATTCACAGGGAAACGTTAAAGCCTTTTGCCCCGAGCCCACGAAGCCGAGGCAGGGCCGTCCTAACTAACCTCCCTTCGCCTCCGCGCACACGAGCGGCACGGCCCCAGACCCTTGGCACCGCGGTCCTCAGAGAAGCGCCCTGAGCGCCTCTCTGCGGGGAGGGGAGCGGGCTTGGAAAATAACTGGAAAAAAGAATAAATGGCAATGAGGAATTTGAGGTGATAAAGCAGCTGGTGACACGTCTGTTCTGACGGGTTACGGGTGGATGACTGTTTAAAGACACAGATCCTGAAAATGAACACTGCAAAAACGCGGGAACGGAGTCCGATGGGGCTGTTTGCACTCCAGCTGCACAAAACGCCACCGTACCGCTCACCCAGCCCCGGGCTTCAGGTCCTGCAGCTCCCCGGCTCCCCATTCCTGCGCACAGCGCAGCTTCTGCGCGTAAAGCACCGTTTTTCTCTCTACTGCACATCTGAAATACCTTCAGGGCCTCACATTTGGCTTTAGTAAGCTCAGCTCACACCCATCACCACACTAAAGGAAGCGTGCAACCGCACGGACACGCTCTGGCTATCAGATCCGTAGGATTCTCCTCCCCGCTGAGCTGAGAAGGGAATAGGAAACCGTCATCTATTTCCAAAGATCCCAATGTGTCCTTTATTTCTTCCCAAACTTTGATCAAATCGTGCAAGTCTGGGAGCTTTCCAGTCCCACCGCAAGTTTCTTCTGGCCCAACAAGACAAACAGGAGGCTGCGCGCTTCGTGTCCACCACGCACGGAGTCCCGCTTCCCACCGCGGCGTCAGCGCTGCCGAGACGAGGATAAACTCCCCCGGGGAAAGATGCAGGATCCCCCGGCGTCCTCACTGGGGCTCCTTGAACGTCGTGATGAATTCTCGTTGCTCTTTACTAATGGCCTGAAAGGAAAACCACCACCACTGGACTCAGCAAAGCGCTCTTCCCTGCAGACGCCCGTGTTCGGGATACAAAGCGGGCCGATATAAAACGCAGCGTTGCGTACGCCGCCGCCCCCAGCACGTGCGAAATACAACCCACGAACCTCACCTGCTCACCCACAGAAACATCCCACCCAGCGCGCAGGGAAAGAGATCCCAAGACCTCCAGTGGAAATGCCCAGTTTCAGCAGTACTTGGCTCCTGGTGAGGCCTTTGATAAGGGGAGGGTTTAAACACAGCGCAGCCATTTGCTAGTCAAACCACAGAACAGTGTTTCTTCCAGGGTTTATTTGTTTATTCTTACCTGCCAGGCACGTTTGCGATCCTGTATCAGCTGCTGCAGTTCTGCAATTCTGTTCCTCCCCACAAGCACAGCCTCCGCTACCTTCCTGTTCTCTTCCTCCTTCTCCTTTAGGACTTTCTGCAGGTACGACCTGTGCTTAAGGAGGTACGGCACCATGGCGCTGCGAACGTCCTCTTCCGGGATCCCGCTGGGACGCCTGGGAACAAACCGGGTTGTGAAGCAACCGGAAAGCAACGATCTTGCGCAGCAATTAGTCTCGTGTGCCTCAATCGGAAACCGAGCTGCTGCCGTAACGTATCAACTCCCCGACTCCCAGCAATTTACCTCCGGCGCTGCCCGAGCCTGGCTGCGCGTTTAACAGGCACCCCAGCGCGCCCCCCTAACGCTAGGCGCGAAGGAACCAGAGGATTCCTTCCCCAAACTCTGCCGTTAGTCGAGGCCTGGAGGTGGGCAGGGCGGCGTTAACTTCCCCAAACGCAGAAACAAGAAACGGTGGTGACGGTTTTGATCAAAGACCCAGCGAACAAAAAGCAGGGCGTACGACTTGCAGCGCCTGCCGAGTCCCCGAGCGAGGCATCGCGACAAGAAGCGTCGTGAGCTCAGCAGCCGTGGCTGAAACATGCCAGCAGCTTTTTGAATTACTCAGAATGGAGTTTACCTCCCCTTTGGTTTCAGCAGCACCGAGGAAACATAGATACATGACCTAGAGACGCGTAGATAAACTTATTTTGGGATGTTTCAGCCGCAGCGACGTCACTGTTAACACGTGTGAGGTTTTAAAGATTCCCTGGCAGCACAAGGCCTATAGGACACATCCGCATGACCAAAAAACATTGCGTGGGAAATGCCTTTCACCCTTGAAGCAACATCCCTCCACACATCCACGCTCCCCACAAGACCATCCCTACCACGCGGGCTCTTCCTGGTTCTTTGCCTCCTCCACGATCTTATCCAGGGAATTAAAGAGCACCTCCAGATTCCCTTCATCCTTCACCTCCTGGATCTCCTCCTGTGAAGGAAGGACACCACAGGGATTCAGCAGGCCCCAGACTGAGCCGACATGGGCATCATTCCACCTGTGAGCCCTCGCTTTGCCCCTCAGTGAAGGCCACGTCCTGGCAAGCACCAGGTATTGAGTCACCATCCCTGGAAGTGTTTAAAAGATGCACAGACATGGCACACAGGGACATGGTTTAGCGGTGGAGCTGGCAGGGTTAGGTTTACGGTTGGACTCAATGATCTTAAGGGTCTTTTCCAACTTAAATGATTCCACGATTCTACAGCTCTTTCTGGGGAAGCCAAGGAGGTCTGGAAGAACCTCTGGGCAGCAGTCTTCACCTTCTGCTGTTCCAGACATGTAGTTGCTGCCCTTAACATCAACACGTTCAGCGCTTTTACACCGAGGGCTCCAAGCACATCCCCCTGCCCCTGCCGCCCCTTTCACCTTGATGGACGCCTGCAGCTGGGATATAAACTGATCGTAAATGCTCCTGGTCATCTCGGGCTGTAGTTTGTAGAAGCAGCGGTAGCAGTTCGCAAACCTCTGGTAGCTGGAAAACCGGAGGAGCAGAGTGTTACTGCCGCGGCCTCCTCACGGCAGGGCTCGGCCAGGCCCCGGCTCTCACAGAGAGCAGGCTGCCCCTGAAACACCCCGCTCCCTCCTCACCTCCCGGCTGCCACCAGCTTCTCCAGGAAAGTGTCCACCACGGTGGCGAACACCTGGGCGCGGCCCGGTGCCGCCGGCACGGCTGGGCCGCCATCGCCGCCCGCCTCCGCCTCCTCCTTCTCCTCAGAGCCGCTTCGCGCCGCCGCCATATCCAACCGCCCAACGGCCCCGCCGCCACCTCCCATTGGCCGCCGCCACCGCGAGGCACCGCTCCCATTGGCTGCCGCATGGGGAGACGCCGCTCCCATTGGTGGGTGCGCGCAGCCCGCCCATGCTGACTGCGCATGCGGGAGCGAGGCGGTGGGAGCGGCCCGGCCCACCGCCCTGAGGGGAGTCCAGCGGGTTCGAGGCCGCAGGCCGCCGGTCCGAGAATTAAAAGATAAATAAAAAGATAAAACCCCGGGGGATGAAATGCTCCATCCGTCACGTCACGAAGCGGCAAACTAGTCCCTGAAGCAGAGCGATAAATACAAGAAACCGCCCCGCTCTTGAGATCCCAGTGGACCCGCGCCCCCCAATCCACTCACGGAGCGGCCCAAGCCTCTCAGCCATTTAATGACACAAAACGACCAAGCATGGAGAGGTCACAGGGGAAGAATATTCCAAGTTCAGCACAGAACCAGAGGGAAGAACAACGGCTCCCGGACACGCGCTTCCCCTCGCCCCGACACCGCCTGTGGGCGCTCACCAGAGGCCCCCGCAGTGGGTACGGCAGCAGCGGGGCTCCCTCCTCACCCCGTTCCGGGTGCTAAAAGTGCTTTTGCCTGTTTTTTTCCGGCTCGTTCAGCTTTGTGCGCAGTTAGCGTCGTCTTTTTTTGGGCGGCCTGTGCTGGTCAGGTCCCTCCTGGTGCTACTCGGCAGGAAAAGGGTTAAAACGGAGAAACCACCTTTGGGGAACGCCGGCAAGGCGGAGGCTCGCCGGGACAAACGCTGGTTTGCGCTGTCACGCTGAAGGTCTCTGAAGGTTGTTAGCTGTCAAGAATTGTGCTGGTTAAGAGAACATTAACCTACTGAGAGAGTTTTCCTACACTGGTGCCGTCTGCCGCTTCCACGACACGCACAGAGACGTACCCTGCTGGTGACCAGCAGAGGCCGGTTACTGGTTCTTTTGGTATCGACAGTACTTGTGTGACTGGGATTACTCTGCGGACGCCCCTTCGTGTGAGAGCGGGGCTCCCGGATGCCGGGGACAGCTCCTGGCAATCTCGCGATGCCGCCGCTCCGCGCTTTAGAGCGAAATCTGCTATTACAGAAAGAGCCAATTAACGGCGTCTTTTAAACAAAACCATGCCAGAAGAGCAGCTTGCAGAACACGTTCCAACAGCTCTGCCAGCGGCTCAGGCACGCACCGCCTTATTTAACGCTGCAGAACACGAAGGTGAGGTTAAAAGGCCTTTGATGAGGCGCCTGCAACCCCACCAGCGTACTGTATCGCACAACCAAGCTCTGCCCTTAAACACAGAAGTCTCTCTCCAGTTCCAGCAGCATCTATCTGTACTCGTTCCACCTCCAGCAGAAACCGTGGCACATCCAGTCTCTCCGTGGGCTGAGCTGCGGTCGTTGGGATGAAGGCAAGAGCCACGCTTAGCAAGTCCCAGGTGAGAAGACAGCCGAGAGCCTGGCAGCAGCCACGGTTCAGCAGGATCAATGCTACAACCAAGAACTCCTTGTCAGGGCAGCGAGATGAAGAGAGGTGGCGATACATCTGTTATTTGGAGGCGCATCTCTCGCCTCTCAGCCATACAACTAACTGGGATGAGCACCATGAGCGGGGCTGGCATCGAGAGGGGCAAATCTCAAATACTGAGACCAGCAGAGCGAGGTCAAACAATCCCTTCATTCCTCCTCCCCAAAGAGCAGCCTCTTGCTTCATCACTTGATTGCACGTTTTCATCTGGCAAAAAATACAGACCATGGCTTAAGATTTTGATCCAGCAAGAGTGTGCAAAGAATCATCCTTGCCCTTCCCAAACAGGACAAGCAGGATTTAAACTTACAAAGTATTAGCGAACCATTACTTCTTATTCAATATGAACATGCCAATCAGGAACTGGATCAAAAGCCAGTACAAGCTTTTTTTCCTTCCTTCTTCCCCACCTCACATCCAGTTGTAGCTCAACTCACATTCAGTTCTCACCTCGGCTGCCGGCAGCGCAGCAATCGGACACTTCCAAACTCTGTGCTTAAACTAACCATGGGTGGGAAGGGGCAGCAGCCACCCTGAACGTGCAGTATTGACACTCACATTGAACAAGGCCACAGAACAACCACTCAAGTCCCCCAGAAATCAGAATAAGCTTCCCTAAAATAATAATTAAATTAAATAACAGATTAAAAAACACAGGTTAGGTGTCACAATTGCCATCAGCTAATCACAAACAGCCTGCTCAATTCTTAACTTGCCTATCAGCCAGCTTGCTGTTTGAAGGATGAGAGATAGGAAACGTTTTCCAAGAACACACGAAAAAAGGTATGTACAGATCTACTCAAAACTCAGTAAATAAGGTCTTAAGTGGTTCCAGGTTACTCTCGTCTCACATCTTCTAGAAATAAGTGGGGGTGACTGGAGAAGTTTGCTCGTCTACGCTATTGCTCTTCCAGCTTCCCACAGTACAACTGCAACCAGCACCCAACCCACCAGAGGGCTCTGCTGCAGCTTGGGAGACTCTCCGCCTCGGAAGTTTGGCAAAGATTAAACTCATTTAAAGAATAAACTGGCTTTTTGCTTCAGCCAGTAAGTCTTTAATTTAAAAAAAAAAAAAGACAAAACACCAACAAAACCCCAAAACAAAACAGGGAACTAAGAACTTGCCAGGATGCGTTCACACACCTGGCTGCTTTTGAACGAACCGTCACGGGCAAACAGCGCTGCCGAAGGTCGCGTTTTGGTGGTTTTAAGCAGAAACAGCAGAAGAGCACTGTATTACAGTCAAATCGAAAGTGAGCTGCTCTTGCTTCTGCCTTGTGCTGTGAAACCAGTGAGAGACAAAGGAGACGGCAGCTGCCTCTCCTCCCGAGCTTTCAACTGTGACTGTCCGAACTGGGAGGGTTCAGCAGAAGGTTTCTCTTCCACCAGCTGCCTCTACCAGTGTCTTGAATCCACCAGCTCCGGGCGAAGGCTCAGCTTCTTCAGTGTTTCATAGCCCACCACGATGACGATGGTGGAAGGAGTGGCTGAGATGATACGGGCAGAGAGGCCTTTAGTCAGGCCCCAGGGACCTTCCTCTGCCATGAGCTGTTTGAAGGTGAGGATGATGGAGCTCTTGCCTTCCACCTGCAAAGTCAGAACAAATATTCACAGAGCTGCCAGACTTCATGCAGAGCTGCTCCGGGGTTCTGCTCCAACTGAAGACTTTAGAGACTACAGAACAGCCCGTCTGTAGAACCTTGATCTAGTCCCCAGAACTCCCCGGGCGTAGGGGGAAAGCAAATTAAGCAGCCTGATCTCTAGGACAAAACAACCTCTGAGCAGAGAGAGAAGGGGAACAGTTTACCTGAAGCCACAGAGATCAAAGAGCTGAGACCGAACCCCACCCCTGTGTCACGCGGTTGCTGCAGACGGACGTGCCAAGCAGGCTGAGCTCTTACCTGAACCCGAGCCCTGATGACATCCATGGGGTTGGTGAGCGTGGAAGCTGTTGCGGCTGCAAGCGGCCCCGATATAGCTTGCAGGAGGAGATGGGGACAGTCTTTAGGAGTCAAGCTTGAGAGCTGTTCTGGGAACCAGAGAGAGAGAGAGAGGAAAGTTTCAGAGGAGTGGCTGCTTATCAGAGCCTTAATTCCACCTGCTAATTTAGCCTGATTTGTAGTGGGCAGAACCCCTGATTTACAACCTGTCACCTCCTCCCACAGCACCTCTAAGTGGTGCTTTCTAAACCAACCAGAAAGTCAGCAAAGCACAGGGAGCGAGCCCTTAAACACCTCAGCGGTTCAGCGCTCCGTCACACAGCCTCTGATCGGCTCAAACACAGGCTCTCAGTGGGGCAAGCAGGGCAGAATAAGCTTGTACGTCCCCAAAACAGCACGGCAACGTTCATCCCTTCCCTTCAAAAGCAGGGGGAAACCTTTAGACAAAGGGCATGAGATTTGCACAGGTCCCCTAAGCTGTCGCTACCCCCGACAGATATCCACATGGGATCCTGCTGTGGGATCTCTAAGGAGAAAAGCTCTGGGGGCTGCTCACCCCAGGGATTTCCTCATTCTGCTCCGACTACCTGACAAAGGGGATTTCAACCTCCCACACTTTTATTGGTGAGAATTGTACGGAAGACAGTTCAGGAGTCCCAGTTTCTTTGGATGACGTGGTGGTTGTGCCTGTCTGCTCTGCTCACACCCCAGAACACCGACTTGCATCGCTGCCAGCGGCGTACTTTGAGCCCCGGGGAAGGTTCAATGACCCCTGCTGCTGCCAGCCGAGACCCTCCCATGGACAGAGGGCTAGAAAAGGCAGCTAAAGCAGCAACGTATCGACAGCTGGGGCTCATGTTTAGCAGCACCCCGATTTCCACTGCAGAAGACCATGAAAGAGAGCAAACATCTGAAAGAGGCAAGCGCCACTTGCTTGTTCTTAGATGTCTGGTTTTGAACCTTTTTGGCATGCAAGTCTTAGAATGAATACAGTGGATTTTGGTATTAAATACTGTTGACATGGAGAGTGCAGGGAGAGCTCCCCAAAAGCTCAGGCTGGACCAACACCCCAAGCTGCTGCTGCCATTTAAATGCAGCACGGATGCGTAACCAGTGCTCCCCATTGCTACAGGAACGCGCCTGCTCTGAAAAAGCAAACTAGACATTTGAGAGACCTGTATTTTTAAACCCAGGTGATTTCCAAGATATACTTTAAGCTTAGTACAGTGAAATCTAAGCCTCTCATTATCATCACTTTTAGGCAGGCTGCTATTAGGTAAATATGAGTCTAAAAGCCACATGCAAAGCTCCATGACAAAAATCTAAAGGTCTGCTGCAGCGGGGGCAGCATAAATCTTAGCTGGCCAATACCTTCAGTGCTTGGGATGACCAGAGCTGAGCTAGGGAGAGAGAACGCACTGTTAAGTGTATTTTTATATCACGAGGCTTGGTGCCAGTTTTAAAGCTACAGAAACTGAAGCATGACCTTAAGACACACATCCATGGAAGATCTGGCCTTTGTCTCTGCCTGCCGTTTGGTTTTGCTACGACATTTGTGGCTCCAAAAGTCTTTTTGCAATATCCGAGTCCGTGAGAACTGGAAGACGAATTCTACTTACGCGGTGGCTTCAAAACTCTGCCCAATGCCAGACAACAGCCTTCCTCGCTTCCATGCGGAAAGCAAGCATTACTTGGGATTAGTGGAAGAGAAAGTTAGACTCATCAAGTCCCTCTTGCCTAGAGCCATCTAGTTTTAAGTCCTCCAGCGCTCAGACCCCCTATTTTTCAACTCTGCATTTTAAGCAACGCCGCTCTGTTAAACTTCCACCCAACATCTGCAGAATTTGTTTCAACTGGATACAGCTATACATTTCAAGACGGGTTCTGCTCCCACCCCAAATCAAACAGGGAAAGTAAATCACACTGGGCCCACAGTTTCAGAGTCGATCCGGGGCTTCTGGGTTTCCTGGGATAAGATACACTCAAATTCTCCTTTCACTTACCAGCGTAGAAGTGGTAGAAGGGCCACCAGACTGCGCTGTTGGGAATATAGGTGAGCAGCGAGGCCACGTAGCCCCTGTAGAAGCCTCTAAAGCCATCGGCCTTGAAAATCTGTACAATTATGTCCTTGGTTTGGCCAAAGACCAACATCCGCTTGCCATCTTGGTTGTGCACCTTAAACCTGCCCATACTTTCCCCTTTCCTCTGCATCATGAGATGCTGAGAGACCACGTCGATGGGCACCGTGATGCTCTGGGCCACCAGAGAGGCTGAGCCACCAGCCACCAGAGACTTCACGGCGTTGTTGTTGTTGTACCGTGACACATACTTTCGAGTGAGCTCATACGTTGTCACATAGCACTGTCCAGAGATCAAGGTGAAAGTGTTGACCAAGAAGCCACGGTAGAGCCCAGCTGTCCCTTCTGTCCGCAGGATTTTCACAAAAGCATCAAAAGTCCCGTTGTATAAGCTCTTGCCCTTCTGAACCTGCAACCGTGTCCGGATGAGCGTGAAAGGGTAAACACTCACCCGGATCATCATAGTCATGCAAATCCCAAACACGTAGAATTTCCTTTTGTCCAGGTGCTCCCACTCGATGATGGGGATGTTGCGCTTGTCTTCCATGACTCCTCGGGGTGGGTAGGAGAGGTGGTACGCCCCAGATCTACCTCAAAAGTACAGAGCAGGTCTGGGCTCAGCCCTCCTGTCTCAACTGACTAGACTGTGTGAAGCGCTGGCATCTGAAACGAGAGACGCTTTCAGCAGACGACGAAGCCCCCAGGTTAGCTAAAGCAGCCTGCGATCTCCCCGAAGTGCACAGAGAGCCTTTGCCCTCCTGTCTCAACTGACTAGACTGTGTAGAGCCTTTGCTGTTCAGCTGGCGGCGCGGCGGGACCGTGCCCTCGGAAGCGGGGCCGTATCACGTGGTTGACGGCGGCACCTTCTGCTGTCGCCGCAGCTATCCGTTAAACTCAACAGCAGCCCGCGCACGCGGCAGCTCTCCCTGCGGTCCGGATCGCTCTGCTGCAAAGCAAAGCTTGCCAGACGTTGCAAAACAGTTTGAGATCCACGGGGGAAGAGCACTGTTCCGACAGCAAGCGCTACCTTTTAACCAACATGCAGGAGTAGGGATTGTCAGCTCCTCTCGTCATTCCGGGTCTGCGATGCTCCTGGATGTCAGGACGTCACATTTCATGTCCAGGCTCTGTACAAAGAAAGAAGTGACAAGGTTTCGTTTGTGTTCCCAGATTCCCTGCACAAATTAAGACACGTTTTTCTGGGCATTTCCATTTCGACCTTCCTAACGCTGGAGGGTGACGTAAGCCAGGGAAGGGGCAAGAGGAGGTGAAAAGAGGAGCCACAATGGGAGAACGAGGCAAACGCAAAGCGCCACGCAGGGTCCAAGAGCGTGAAAAGAAAGGGTTAACTATCACAGCCCAGGGATCTCTCCCTTCTAGCTAAGGTGAGCAAAGCTCATCCTCACTTCCAATAGTACCGCATCATGGCCTCTGGTACGGTAACGCTCACAAACCTGCCACCCTTCCCATTTTGGCAGAGCACCGAGGGACGGGGAGGGGAGGTCCCGGTTCGGCCTCCTCCAGCAGCCCCTTCCCCAAGCCCCTGCCGCACTATCGCTGCGTCTCATCCCGCCGGCAGCCACCAGCAGCTGCTTCCCCAGGACAAGAGGCTCGGTCGTCGTTCAGCCCATCTCCCTTTCGGCTGCAATCTGCTCTGACTCGGTGCACGATTAATCCTGCTTGGGATAAGCCAACCCCCTCGCAGGGCCAGGCAGGTACAAGCAAAAAGAGAAGAAAGAAGATCCTCAAAGAATCAACCCACCATGAAACCGGTGATTTCACTGACCGCAGGGACTTTCTTTCCATATCAGGAAAAAGCCTACGGGTCTCCTAGAAATAACAGACTGCTAAATTATTAGAAAGGGCTCGACTGCAGCTGCATGACAGCCTGTATTCCAGGCTCTGGCAAACGGGCGCGTGAAGTCTGCGCACAGGCATGAGGCTGAAGAGAGCTCGAACAGCCACGAGCCGTTTGGGTAGAAACGCAGTAACGAAACAACGGGCAAATATTTACCTCTGGCACGGAGAAGAAATCATGATTATGAAATTACGGCCGGGGCAGGGGGGAGGGGGTTACTATTAACGGAGCATTTCGTCGCCTGTCTGCCAACAAAATGTTTGCTTAACATCAACAAACAGCATTCAGGCTGCCCCGGCTCCTGCTGATGGCCACTGACACTAAAAACAGCCCAGGGGAGGCAAGTGCAACAGGGAGGGTGGGGGAAACCCCATTTTACCTCGCACAAAGAAAACTACGCGTCATTGTCACGGCCAATTGACCTGACAGGTAACGCATCATAAATACCCCGGCTTGTCTAAACAAAAGGTGCATTGCTTTAATGACAGTATTACTGGTTCACTAATACAGGCATCATTAGACAGCATAAAGCTTCCTACACAGGAATTATCTGCACGCAGCACCTGGGAAAACATCGTTTTGTCCTTGTTAGGAGTCCCGCTAGCTTAATATTTTATTTTCAAAAAGTCTAGCAAATGCAATTTCCTGGTGAAACCTGGGGGTTTGCTTAGACCATACTCCAACTTTCTCCGCCACCCAAAGACTGAATTGTTTCTAACAGAGCTCCCCAAGTGAAAAGTAAGGTGTACCTGCAAAAAAATTCCTCATTACTGCAATACAGAAAACAAATAAATCATAATAAAAAAAAATACGGTTTTTTTTGTTTCATTTTATGGACTGTGCTTTGGGGATTTCAGCCATAACCTCCTCGAGGAAAGAACTGTCCTTCCTTTGGACTCTTTCTAATAACTATTTTCATTCAGGATCTAAATTAGAAAGACAACGTCACTCTAATCCCGGGGTCCGCGGGCAGCCAAAGCCGTGAGCTCCTCCTGCGGGGAGGCACCTCGGTATCGCCAGCGATGCTCCCACTTGACCACACCTCCTGCTCTGCCGAGACCAGAGTGTTGCTCAGAGAATTTATCCTTCCAGAAATTCAATCCAGGACCTTGCTCAGGGCAGCGATCCCGTCACATCCAGTTTCAGTAACTCTTTCAAGTAATTTTGGGGGAGATTGATAGAAAAGTAGTTGATAAATCTCAAAAGAACTGCCCCACCCTCCAAACCGAAATACAAGTACACCAGCTTCCCTCCCAGGTCCCGGAGCCATTCGGTGCTCCAACACCGGAAGAGTTCCTGCGCCAAACCTGCCCTTCAATAGGTCTGTACCGCTGGGGACTTCTCGCCGTGAATTGAAAAGCATTTCTTGAATTCCTGCCTAGAAACTCAAGCAGAGGATTGCCAGGCAGACTGTACCTGCTGCTGCTCTCCTGCTGGTTCGTGGTATGACCTATGGGATGCAGTTTTAGTCTTCCGAACGCAGACCGCAACCTCGGATGAAACCCCTCTCCCCCCTCCGCTTATCCCCTTTCCAACGCAGCCGTTCTCCAAACCCTTTTTTGCTGCAGCCGCTGCTAAACACGATCCTTTGGCAAACAAAGACAGGGCCTTTGTGTACCCCTGGTCACGGATGTCTCCTGCTCAGCATACTAACGCCTTCGCACGACGGGCTGGGAAGCATCCAGAAGCAGGCGGCGAGGCCGCCCTCCCAAGCGCCAGCCGCTCTACGCGGTTGCCTGTGGAGATCCTCTCAAGCGGGAAAGCACGAGATCAAACCAACCCGCTACAGGTCCCTCAAATTTGAAGCCTTTTCTCCCCGCCACACTGTGCCGAGGTCGGTCTAAGCAGGCAGCTCCGTTTTCAGAGCCTTTACCACTGCGCTCCTTAGATTTGCGGCAGGATGGAACCAAATATCAAACAGCGAGGTCTGCAGCTCCTCCACCAGCA
>VWZZ01000831.1:0-20070 GCA_013399095.1 Psophia crepitans | reverse complement strand
ACTCTATCCCCTTATCCAGGTCATCGATAAAGATGTTGAACAACGCTGGCCCTAAGACCGACCCCTGGGGAACGCCACTAGTGACCGGCCGCCAACTAGATTTAACACCATTCACCACAACTGTCTGGGCCCATCCTTTCAACCAGTTTTCAACCCAGCAAAGAGTGTACCAGTCCAAGCCATGAGCTGCCAGCTTCTCTAGGAGAATGCTATGCGATACTGTGTCAAAAGCTTTGCTAAGATCCAGGTAGATGACATCCACAGCCTCTCCCTCATCTACTAGGCAGGTCACCTGATCATAGAAGGAGATCAGGTTGGTCATGCTGGACCTGACTTTGATGAACCCATGCTGGCTGAGCCTGATTCCTCATCCATCTGGCACCTACTCAGTGAGCACTCTCAAGACAAGCTGCTCCACGATCTTTCCTGGTATCGAGTTCAGACTGACAGGCCTGTAGTTCCCTGGATCCTCTTTTCGTCCCTTCTTGTAGATGGGCATTACCTCGGCCAACATCCAATCATCCAGAACCACGCCTGTTAGCCAGGACCGCCGATAGATGGATAATGGCTTGGCAAGCTGCTCTGCCAGCTCCCGCAACACTCTTGGGTGGATACCATCTGGCCCCATGGACTTGTGCGAGTCCAGGTGAAGTAGCAGGTCATAAACTGCTTCTTCCTGGGTTATAGAGGGTATATCCCGCTCTTCTGTATCTTCCAGCACCAGGGGGCAAGTGCCTTGGAGCCTGCTGGTCTGGCTACTAAAGACTGAGGCAAAAAAGGCATTAAGTACTTCAGCTTTATCCTAATCCTTGGTGGCCATTTTCCCTTCCGTGCTGAATAAGTGAGGAAGACTCTCCTTAGCTCTCTTTTTGTTGTTGATGTATTTATAAAAGCACTTCTTATTGTCCCTTACAACAGTGGCCAGATTAGTTTCAAAACAAGGTCATAGTACAAGCTATTAAATCAATTTTCTTTTCCTAAGGAAGTCTATCTGGAAAAGTGACTTCCATTTCTGTGTTCTAGGTGTACAACCTCAATTATGCTACATGACCTAGTATTCAAACTAGACTGGGCTACCCAAGAAATAAACTGAGCTTTATCATTACTTTACTATTTATTTGTAAGCTACACATATGACCAAGTTGAACCAAGAACTAGAATTTGGGATGACAAATACCTAGAAGAAACTTTTAATGAGCGGTTTGTCGAACAAGATCTATCTACAGAAGTTTTTCAGTAAATAGTTATAAATAATGATAGACATTATAAACAATCCCAGGGTACTTTGAAAGCAGAAAGAGAAGTACATGATACTCAGTAAGCATAATGTAACTGGAAGACTAGTACGAAAATTAACTATTTTCATACTAGCTGTTATCTCTACTGCATTTGAAGGCATGTGCTCCTAACCAAGAACTACACAGTGCTAGTTTGAAACAGCTGGCAAATTCTCTTTCCTTCCATTCCTTTTGAACTATAGCACTTCACTGGTAAATGTTTTGCTGAGCAATTTGTGGAGCTCACAGTGTGAGTCCTTATAATGAGGATGATTTTGCAACACTTCTGTCAGCACCATACCTGCACTTTGTCAAACTGATCCCACTCATCTCTGAAGTAAATAGATTAAATGAAGCTGTTAAATTCAAGTGCATGTCAAAAAAGTTATTCATCTGTCCTGATATGCATGACTACATGTTCTAGTAAAAAGACTGAAAAATTTAGTTCCATGGCCCCATTAAATTTATTGCAGCTAATTATATTTTGTAGCTCATGGAGGTGGTTCCTTCAAATGTCAGTTATTACCTATAATGGAGTAACTCTTCACTGAGAGTTAATTTCCAGAAGTAAATTGATCCAGAAAAACAGTTTATGTCCTTTCTGGCTGTACTGGAAGAAAAGCAGTCACATAGTGTAGTCTGTAGCCTAAATTATTTAGGGATAAGAGAGAATCAGAACTGTTTTGATGGGTTTTAGAGGAATTATTTCAAGGGAATGACTGAGTTCTGTATTTCTGACTTACTGACACAATAGCCAGTAAGTGGTCTAGCAATCCAAAAAGGCCAATTAGTTGTTTTTAATGCATCTTTTCAGTAACACGCAGAGATGTCATTTAGTAGGTCATGGATTACTATGAATGAACCTTAAAGCTATTGCCAGTGACCTTACTGTGAAAGCTCTGAAGAACTGTGCACCTACAGACAACAATGATTTAATCAACACTTCTTTTCTATTCACATGCAATAGCTCAGTAGACAAAAAATCCATAGGAAAGGATATGAAACTATTTACTAGGCAAGTACAACAAATAGAATTCAGGAATAATTCAACTCAGGTCATACCTATTATGTTGAATTCAAGACTGAAAAAGTAATTAGCCTTTCTTATGATGAATTCAGGTGAATTCCTTTGAAAATTTTAAGATATATCCACATTTCAGTATATATGTAAATGAAAGGTTTATGAACCAACAAGGCAAATAAGTAAGACCTAAGTGATAACAATTCTGGTAAATTTCAATCAGTTCTTGGTCTAGCTGCATCCATCATCATGTTCGTTCAGTACTATTTTGTTTTTATTAGACCTTATAACATAACATTCAAGTATTTTCTAAGGTACAGAGTGTCACCACATTTTCTTTCTTACTCTTACATGAAGAAATATTTTAGTGTCTTGTAAAGCATTGGGAGATTTATTCTACTCTTCATTGAATTTAAGTAGATGTATTTGAGATAAATGATGGCACTTTTGGAGACCTGTAGACATGATGGCTTGGATCCAAGTTCCATTGAAGTAAATGGAAACACTTCAATTGATTTAATGGGTCTTGGATTTGATCCAAGGTGCACTTTGACTTAATTGGACTGTTCCTGGGAGTAAGTGCAGTACCTACTCGAGTACTCATATGTAAGGAGTGTTTGTAAGATCTAGTCCTTAGAAGTGAGCATCTGAGAGACAAGACTAGTCATGGTATGACTAGATAAAAATCACAAGAAATAAGAACTGTGAAAGTTTTGCAAAAGTATGAATATTTTTATATTAATCACAGAATCACAGAATGGTTTGGGTTGGAAAGAACCTTAAAGAACATCTAGTTCCAACCCCCTGCCATGAGCAGGGACACCCCCCACCAGCCCAGGGTGCCCAAAGCCCCATCCAACCTGGCCTTGGACACTGCCAGGGATCCAGGGGCAGCCACAGCTTCTCTGGGCACCCTGTGCTAGGGCCTCACCACCCTCACACATCAGAAGTTTACCTTTCACATTTCTGAGAAACACTAGTATATAAATCTGTTGTTTTTCACATGTTAAACTCCCAAGGGGTCGAAAAAATAGGTGCAGAACTGGGTCTTATAAATCTGGTCTTGTAGCTAACTATGGTAATTTCTTGGTACAGTTATTTAATGATACAAAATAATCACTATATACTCTCTTTCATTCCTGTGAGATCTGTTTCCCTGTACCATCTGTGATAAGATTATTTGTGTAGATAAAATACTAAAAACAATAGATAATCTCAATCATAATATGTTAGACCACGTGATTATGAAGCTGTTTCTACAAAACTCTTACAGAGTACCTTTCCAATTCCCTATCCACTGCAAATGTGAAATGTCTTCAAAATGATTCATTATGAGCCATCTCCATTTGGTCTTTAAACGAAACATTTTTGAAGAATTAGACAATATATATGTTAATTTCCAATACATATCCATTTTTTCTTTTGAAACAATGGTGTTCCGCCCTCAAAGCTTAACTTTGTTTCACAAAAAAATTAAACAAGATTGAAAGGTTTCCACAGTTGCTGAGATAATCAGAGTTTTCTGACCTTCTCTTTCAAGATACCACACATCTTAGCCAGTGTTCCTAAAAGATCTGAAAGTGCCACAGTTTCTGCTGTGGTACAATAAGAAAACTCAGTCACCAGCTGCAGTTGTGGAGAGCTAGTACTGAACAATGAAGACACTGCATTTCCAAATAAAAAATCTGCCTGAGCCACAGTGGGGTGTACACTTCATTACATTAAAATCCTCACCTGGCTGAAAGCACCACTGGCTGTTGGACCGGGGCAGTAACCTGCCTGCTGCATGGCAACTCTGTTCTGTGATGTCTGGCCCTCATGCAGTCATACAACATCTCTGCCCTATGTACCTTTGTCAGTTCTACTTTGTCAGTGGGAGAAAATCACCAGATTGCTTAATACATGGCTTTTAATGCACTACAGTTATATGCATAACAGGCTGAGTGGTAATACTGTTATCTTTATATTCCCTTCTGTGGCTAGAGAATACAATCTTCTATTGGGTGGCTGTATAGCCACAACCAGCCATTTAAGCTTTCTACCCATAATTTGCATGTTGACCTTGTATTCAAAAAACCCTTGAACAAAGTCATTATATGACTCCTGAAACCTAGCTTCCATTCCTTCTATTCTTGCTATGGAAGCAAATACGTAAAATTGCCAAAATTTTAACATTGGGAATATATAAAACCCAAGATACTTCCTTTAAAAGTATCATGTGAAAAGTGAATACTATAGATATGGTTGTAGAGTATGCAGCCAAAAAGTCTGATAAGACAGCTAGGCTTGGGTCTCTGGATATATTAGGCCAATTAGTCTACCCAGACAGAGTACTTCAGTTCTGCTACAGCACTGCAGTGTTTTGGAGACCTAAAAATGCAAGCTGAAGGGAAGTAACAGGAGAGACCAAGTGTCACCAAGGCACAACTATCCAGGAACGAACAGGCAATGTTTGTGCCCACAAGTCCAGCAGCTGATCTTCAGTCCGCACTGCAAAGGGAATGAAAGTCCTCGAGATCCCTGTCACTCTGCATGGAGTGAAAGTCTTTCCAGAACTTCAATACATCCACCAGCTTTACCTGGATGACACACACCAGCCAGGCAGTTATGAAAGTAAAGCGCCTGCACTGCCACGAGCTGCTGCTTCTGGATCTGTAGCAGATACATTATAAATCTGCTGTATGAAAAACTGTGAGGAAAAACCTACAGAATTTATCTAGCATCAAAATTTAGAAACAACAGCACATGCAGGTTCTGTAGCTCTCAAGCAAGATTACTGGTTCTATTTAGAGACTGACAGCTATATTGCTGGCTTGTGCAGCACTGAAAAAGAGTGCGAACTGGGAGATATGCAGGTTCATCACAAAGACCACAAGAGATCACAGTGGTTATTTAATTCCACCATGTCCCCAGGAGCCACAATTTTTCTGGGAAGATAGAGTAAACTAGCTCTTAAAATGATAAATCAAGTGACTCCAACAAATTGCAGTGTCACTTCAAGTACCTTATCTTCTAATTAAGCTCATCTAACTTATCTGTTGAATTTTACTAACTTCCAGCATTTTGAGACATCCTATTAAAAACGTCAGAAGCAGCCCTCACAAGCCTTTTCCATACTCAAGTACATTTGGTTGTAATAAACATTTGTGCCATCTTGTAATAAAATTCTATAATCTGATACGGTATCTTCACATATCATCAGCATCTAGTAATTGCTGTTACTTCAGTTCTGATTTTGCAAATAGTTTTGACTAGCAATACAGTGCTGTAACTTTGGAAACATCAGGCTTATTTAATTAAATGACACTATCCATATAACTGATTTTAGAATTGGCGTGTCAGCTAAAGAAAACCAATATGGCAAAAAAAAAGCATTAAGGAAAACTGATGATCCCTAAGTCCATCTTAGATCAATCCTACTTTAACAGACAAGGTTTTCCCTTCATATTCCCTGGAGTTTATATGGGTAGGTTTAAACAGAAGAGCACCTCATTTTCTGAAGTATTATGTTGACAATGTTATTTCCTCACAGCATTTTAATTTGGAAATTAAAACTTCAGCAAAATAAGAGAAAATAGGGAATTAAGTGAATGCGTAACCAAATTAGCTTGGAAAGACATGCATTTTCTTCCTCAAAAAGTCTAATAAAACTGTAAAATATGAATTTATTAGAATAATATTTTCAATTATAATAGTTGGACTGCCTGATTAAAGTCTCACTTGTACATTGTTCCTGAAATGAAACAAACAAACAAAAAGTGAAATCCTATCTTTCATTTTTAATTACTGGAAAAAGGTAAATCAAATATTTCAGACACTACTTTCAAGATGATTAATCACTCTATCGGAATGATTATCTCTATAAGAGAGATAATCAAACTATAAGAAAAAAAATCTTATTATCAGATAAAACTGGAGTCTACTACTAAGAAAACAGTACTTTTCCAAGATGAATTATTTATTAAAAAAAAATCCAAATATAAAGTAGTTCATTAAACTTGATGGTGTGTTTTGAAGGAAAGCAGCTCAAATTCAGACTCCAAAACTTAGGTCAATGAGATTGAATATTCAGAACATGATTTTTATGGAGTGCTTTCAGGCAAAATTGACAGAAACTGTCTAGTATAGAACAGTGTTTTCTACTGCTGAATAGTATGACACTTCAAGACAAGACAAAACATGCACAGTCTTCAGTCTGACTTAATATAGTCTGAAAGCAATACTGCACTCCACAACTATTTCGGGATTTTGGGAGGGAGGGGGTTTGCTTGGTTTTTGTTTGCTTGTTTGTTTTTTCTTAATCAGTAGTTTTATGGTATTCACAACACAAAGGTTTTGTAAGAGCAGCTCCCCCTTTAAAATGTCCACGCTTGTTCAGAGATTTGGTAGCACGACATGGTGTTCTGCTCTCACTTCAGCTATTGCCTTATTATTTGGAGCTGCCCATCTCTGTCTGATAATGGTAATAGTCTTATTGTCATTCTCCTGCAGCTAAAGACATAAAGTATTCACACCAAGTCTCTATTTTGAGAAAGAGCATTTAATTTGGCAATTTAAACATCCATTTTCCTCTTACCTAACTGAGAGAATCCATCAGTCTTACAGTTTATTAGATACACTAAAATGTGGCTCAGGTTTGTATAAATCAAGTGGTCAGTGCTACAAAATAGGTCAAACATACATTTTCTTTCTTTTTTTATTTAATCTTTTTACAGTAGAATGATTATCTTATAATTTTATTTTTGAGGGAAGAATACTTAAATCACTGAAACACAAGGAGGGCAACCATGCCAAATTTAAGGCAATTCTATTACATTAAGTGGAGTTCTAACCCTGACAACACACTTAATTCCTTGGAGAGAAACCCATCTACAGCTCTGCCTGAAGTGCTTTAAATCCTTACAGGTGAATTATGCCAAACTTATTGGAGTAGCTTGTATTACCTCGATATTCAGCTGTTGTCATTTTCAACTGTGAACTAGAAGTTTATCAAATCTTATAAAGGCAGCAGAGACTCAACATTTGTTAAACACACAGACAAACAAAAAACCCACTGCATCTTTGTTGTCTACAACTGGTAGCAGCTGAATTTATTAGAGCAACCCTTTTACATTTACTGTGTTCCAGTATTTACCTTTATTAATTTGGTTTTTTTCTGGCAGGAAGCCATGATGTTACTGCTTTATATTCCTAGTCAATGTTAACTCAACTGTAAAATAAATTACGTGAGCTATTTTAGAAACATCGAAGTGGCAAAATGCTACAGTAGAAAATATAGTAAAATGTCCCTGTTTTAATCATCCAGAACAGACTTGCCAGAAAGTACAGCTAGAGCAAAATTATTGTTGCATATGAGAGCCATTCTCAGGAATAGAAAAGGCAATAGTTTGATTCTGAAGTGCTAAAAAAGCTATATAACTTTATCACTCTGTATTTAAACTTTTCATTCTCTGGCAAGCAAATGTACTTTCTCTCTGGAAGAAAAGAGGATCCTCAAAGAGCCACGAGTTTCTGTAAGAAAAAGTCCATTATAGGTCACCAAAATTTTTCAGAAGGCAAAACAGTAATCTCTTTTCTGTTGCTCTCCTTCTCCCCTCCCAGTTTGCAGAAGAGAAACATACTGTCTCTTAAAAAGACCATGGAGCTTTCCTGTAGTAGATTTCAACTCTCAGACCCTCATTTTGCAGTAAGATATTATCAGGTAGCATACAGCTTCACATACTGTCTTTCTGGAGCTTCCAACCTACCTACACCACACAGCAGCCCTGTGAAGAGACAATAAGATAGAAAAATCCGTTATTGCCATGACTGTGGTGAATATGAAGCTGTTGCTTTCCAGCCATCTGAACCAGATACTTAGATAAGGTGGAATAGACAACCAACCCAAGGAGTCACTACTTACTGCACTGTGATTAACACAGTGCAGATATTTATTTTAAGGTTGTATAAGAGCAGACATTATTTACTCTGTAAACATAAAGCTTAGTTAAGCTTTCTAGAGTAATTCTAAACTACTGAATTTTTGGGAGCCGTATGTATCACCTTACTTACATTCTGTGAACCACTAACACAGAATAAGAAAGTTTCTCTCCTCAACAGATGGAAATTTTTATAGTTGCAAAAAAGAGAGTTTAGATAGTCCATTCTACTCTCAGTAATAACTGAGCATTTCACAGCTTTAAAAATGTCCGGACTCAAGTATCCTCAGCTTTGCTACCCACTTATGCATTCCTTTTGTCCTGAAGAGAGACTGAGTGAACACATACTCTAACAAGGATTTTAACAGTTGTCCTTAGAATTTGCTATTGTATTTCATAAGCTGGTGGCTTTGTTCCCTGTTGATCAGATATTGATGAAGACAGATGAGAAAAGAGCACTGGAAACTGAGAGACCAGTTTGCTCATTTAACGTAAAGAAATGCCTTGATTGCTGAGTCACCATTTAGCAGTGTGCATTAAGTATCTTACCCTACCACTGTTCACAAGAGCTCTTTTAGTGATCAAGGCAAGTAAACATCTCTCCCTTTTCAACCTGTTGGGAAAAAAAAAAAAGAGAAAGTCAAGCAGGTGCCAACTTGTGGTTGGCAAGTGAACAACAATAGATTTCTAGCATTCATTTCCCTAGGGAGGCTAGGGATATCAAGTTCCTTCATTTCTACCAGTTGCCAGAAAGAAACATATCACAGGTGGCTGCTCTCTTGTACATATGCTGTTAGCTCTGCTTGTTTGTATATTCACTAGAACGAATGACACACCCGAGTCTCCTTATGTGCATGCCCAAGGAGTTAGTGTCATCAACCTGAAGAAATCATAGGCTTGACTAGAAAAGAAGTGTACAAAATTCACTGCATTGAGATGAGATCTTATGGGGCTCTGCTTCAATTCAGGGTACTCTCATCTATGTGCTGAGCAGTTTATGTTTCTGTAACTGGTGTGACATTCCAGGTGACTTAAAAATCTACATTTATTTCACTAGGCTACCAAGCTACCAGAACTGATGTATTAGAAACAATTTTCACTTGTTTAGCTATTTCAGAACCATAAAGGACATCACTATAGGATGAAAAATTATGTACTCAGGAAAGCAGAGAAAGACATACCACTATTTTTATTCCAAGTGCTTCAAGGTAATTTAGAAAACACATTGCGCTGTTATTTTGAAGAGGCATAAAGATTCCACAGGGGGGCACTTTATAGCCTAAAACATTTTTTGCCTTAACCCAAGACACTACACAGAAAAAACAGATTGTCAGGCTCAAGTAACTAGAAACAAACCTAAACCAGAAACTCAAACCATTATTTTTTTTTAAAGTCTTGGAAAAGGGAAAAGCAAAGATGGTGTTCCCCGTACACGCTCTGTAGCTTTGAATAAAGGGTGAGACACAGCTGTGCCTTTGCTTTATTTGATCTTTGCTTTGGAGTGAAGATTAGATTTTTACTATAATAGTAGTCACCTGCTGGGGTGGAAGGGAAGAAACTTTCTTTAACATAGAATAACCTTATTCCTAGGTTACGTTTGGTAAAACATACCAGAAGAGCAACTTAGCTGCCTTGGAAAAACATACATCACACAAGGAAACACAAGACAACACAAGGAAAACACTGAGGTGAAAATTCTGGTATGGTGCTTCTGATTTTCCACACTCCAGATGAAATCCCAAGCCTAAATGAGACATGCTGGGCTTGTCATGCTACAGACCTACTTGTAGGTTTCCGGTTCTTGCAAAGTGCTTGGTTGAGCTGTGTTACCCTTTCAGACATAAGCAGTAGAGACTGCCTCATAACATTTCCATCCCACACCAGCAACTTCTTGAGGTCCAAACCTGCACTGCAGTTGATTAACAGTCCAGATCTGTCAAAATGAGCAACATCTGCTAACCTAGCTTCAGATGCAACTAAATAACCAGTATTATCCCAAAAGTCATCTTGGCAGTACCAAAACATATTTTGAATTCTAGATTATTTGGCTCTACCAAGCAGAACACAAATCTAATATGATCACTTACCAGCAGACCCTGCTGGGTTAGACTTAAACTTACATGTAGTCATACCTGCACGTTTCAGACTTAGTTTTGCTTCCCTTTTGCCCTGGTTTTTGGCTAGGATAGAGTTAATTTTCATAAGAAGCTGGGAGAGGACACAGCCAGGAGAGCTGACCCAAACTAGTCAAGGGGACATTCCATACAAGATGACATCATGCTCAGTATATAGAGGGGGGCTGGCCAAGGAGGAGAGGTCATGGCTCAGGGTGGGCTGGCAATGGAGTTTTGAGGCAGTGAGCAAATTGCAGTCGGTATCACATGCTTTGTATATTCTGTGTACTGTTGTTTTCCTCTTTCTTTGCTGTCCTAGCAAACTGTACTTATCCCTTTTTCTTTTAATCCTCCTCCACATTCAGTTGTGGGGGAAGGAGTGAGCGAGCACCCATCTGATGCTTAGTTGCCAGCTGGGGCTAAACAACACACCTTTCCAAACCACAGCTTATTTTAGCTTATTTACGTCTGTTGAATTACTCTCCTACCACAAGACCCTTCAATCATTAGCTTTATCATTGCAGAGGGTAGCTTATCCTGTACAGAGGCCCTTCTACACCCCATTGAATCTAAAGCCAATCTTCTGTTGATCTGGAACCCTAACTCCATCCTAAAGTTTACCGTTCCCTGCAAACAGATGGCTTAGATACAGCTACAAAGCTTGTTTTCATGGCATGATTAAACTAGCAGCTCCTTCTGAATGCAGGTGTCCTGTAACTTCCAGAAGATCCTAAATGCAAATTCATCAACCCAGCATCAGACTAGGCAACTGTACAATGCTGGCCTGATTTTTGTCTGTCAAAGACATAAACATGAGGAGACAATGTGGGTAGCATAGTCTGTAAAAACAAACCTTACTTAGGTGTACTTAGAGTTTAACTCAGAGCCAGCCTTAACCTGATGCCTTACAGATTATTTACACTCGTGCCTCTTTTTATAAGTTTGGTATGAACAGAATTATGCTGCTGTAGATAAGCTGAGATCCAGCTTCAAAATATGCAAGTCATTTGCTGTGAGCACTGTGGAATAAAAACAAACTTTAAAGAAAATACTGGAAAATAATTCCTCTTATGGATGCGCTGGTCTGTTCTGTAAAACAGATAAAGAATGAAACTATGTTCTATCTGGATTTAATTAGATGATGCAGTGGCTGGAAGAAAGGAATGTGAAGGCAGCTAGTGAAATGTTCTTTAGCAAAACTGGGAGAGCATGCTGGGGGAGCTTCATGTAGAACTCTCTTTTGACTATGTCTGTGTGGATCAGTTCTTGAAATGTGAGTTCTCCTCACTCAGACTCTCAAGGTATAGTACCAGAAGTCTATTTATTGCACCTATAGATTTAGATTATGACTTAACTACATGTCACACCCTTTTTATTTTAGGCTCTGTAACGTTTTAGTTCTATAATGCACAAAGAACTTAGATATTTGCTGTGTTGTGTGTGATGATAAACTATACCAGATACAGTTGATATGCCTCTAAGTGCCTAGGATCAAACACTTAACAGGTTGTGGAGGGTTACAGAAATAGTTTTCTGGACCAAAATACCACAAGGGGATTTGTGCAACAAAATGTGTTCGTCAGATTTGCTGGATTTCTGAGGCAATTCAGAAGGTGAAAATGGGATGGCACTATCTCAATAGATTTAGATTTTGTAAGCCATTTGTAAGAGTTCTTCACATCATTGAAGTACAGCAGTTGCAGCAGTGTTATTCCTGGCATAGCTTTAGGAAGACTCTGCTGGCACCTGAACTACAGGCAGAAACTATTCCCCACATCCGATCAAATCTGTATGTGTGCACCAGCAAAATTCTGTCCAAGTTACACCTAAGCAACTCTTCTGATCTACTTATTCCAGACACTGGTTATCCAATGAGTCTACTCAAACGTCTGGCCAGCAGTTGGAAAACATGATATAGGTGCTATACTTCACTGAGATGCAGCCAGAGAACACTGGAAGGATGTTCTTACATCCTGATAGACATCAGCTTTTCTGCACCCTATCGTCAGTCTGTTCTCAATGCATTAGTATGTATTAGTATGGGTGCACAAGTTGATGAGAAACATGTTTCTTCAAAGGATTAAGAAAATGTGTCTCAGGATGTAGTGGTCTTCTCTAAATGTGCAAATATCAGTCTGTTTTTCACATCACCTGAGTGGACCATAGAGGGATGCACCCTTCTGTGCACCAGAGAGTCTTGTAAATTTCAGTAGCAGTGACAAGATGCAGGGAAAAAGGCAAATATTATTTGGGTATGTTAACTGCATTCAAAGCCTCATCTTACAAAACAGTATGTTTTGAGTGATTATGGACATGATGATACAACAGCAAAACTGTGTAGACATTTTTTTAACCCATGAAAAAGACAGTTATGTTGGCTTTTTGGAGGACAACTAGGAAAGCTGTAGCTAATTTTTTTCCACCTGTGGAAGTACAGACAATCCTGGGGACTGGCAAAACAGTATACTATTTCTATTAACATTCAGATACTGTTATTCTATAGCCTTCTGTTGAATATACTTTTCTGAGTAGGTACTATCTGAAGACAGAACAGAACAGAACACTATACCTTGCATCTGGATAAAAGGTGACATACCAGACTCTCTGAGATAGGAAAGCATAGCTGAAAGATCTTTGCCACGTATCTTCCTCCTTCTCACAGACAACCCCCACCTCCCTAGCTCGTCACTCCTGTCCCCCAGATCATCTGATTCTGTGCAGGATGTTTTATGGCAGCCATGGATTCTTTGGTAGTACCTGCTGTCTCTGACAGGTTCTTCCTGACTTCTTCAATCAATCAGTGTCAAACCTGAAAGCACAACGACGTGTGCTCTCTTTGGGCATCCAATCGGTCTGAAATGGTACATTTATGGAACAAGCAAAGCTCTTCAACATGAGGCCTGGGAAGATAGGAACACATACAGGGTGTCATCAATCAATGAATTTTCCTGCAGGTACAACATCATTTGTCAGAACTTCTATTCTCCTGAAAGCAGTTTCAGGGTTAAAAACGAAACTAAATGCATTCTGAAAGCAAAATTACTTATGACAATTTGTCTCTCTTTTCAAAAATGTGATATTCATATTTCAGATCTGCACCACTATTTTAGTGCATAAATTGATTAAATTCTGTCTAGAAAGTGGGGGAAGGAGTATGCAGCTAAACTATCCAAAGATCCCTTCCTATGTCCAGAGTGCTACGCACATATCAGTGAGGAGAAAAGCTTTTATCACTGCTGCTTTTAAGAAGTCTTTTCTGTTGTACAAACAATTTGCCAAAGACTGCTTCTTCTAGGAGCTTCTCGGTTATGAACGTACATGAAAAAAATCCTTAGCTTTTAAGAAAGACTCACCAGGCCAGTCCCTGCTAACACTCATGTCTGCTTTGAACTGCTTCAGGAGAAAACACACATGAAATCAAGGAAAGGCATTAGGCAGTTGTTTCATTGTCTGGTAACCTCTACCTCAGGCTCATTTCAGTGAGTACTTGTATAGAAAGAAGGGATAAACTCCGTATGGGCCCCAAATTTCCTTGCAAGGTGTCATTAAGATCTGAGCAACTAAAATGAAAATAAAGATCTCCTACTTCTTTACACAAAGGACTATTATTTTTTCCATAGGAGACTTACCTAGCTCCTCTTTTTCATTCTCTGGCAGAGAAGTGAAGCACACCTTTTCCTTCTTGGTTGCCTGCAATGTTACTCTGAAGTACCAGAGAACAGGAATTAGATCATGTCTACATGGAAACTTCTAATTGAACTGAAACTGGGTCAAAAAGTATAGCTATACTTTGCAGCAGTCATCCTATTTCAAAGCTGAATTTGCAGATTAGTTGTTTTATTCCTTTCATGCCACAAAAGCAACGTTTAAAAATTGTGTGGGCTACAAGGTTAATCTGTGAACTGAACCAACACTTTACAGTGAGTGCAATGGGTCACCGGAGGACAAAACCCTCATAATATTTATTTAATGTGTGCATTTCTAAATTTCAAAATCAGAGGTAATAAAGAGAATAAAAAAGTGTGGTTTTGGAGGCAGTTGTAGCATTTGGGACCTGGTCTGGGACCTGAACACAGGAGACGAAATTGTTTTCAGATCCTTTTATTTTGTTTTAACCATAAGATGAAGGTTGCTTTACTGCAGAAGCTTGTTCGTCTAGTTTTGACTCCTAATACATCTCATCTATAGAGACGTCTTTGCATAGCTAGATGTGCTGAAGATGATGAGTCAGTATAGGCTTTCACCGAGATGCTCCCTCAAAGCTTTGACTCGGCCAGACCCACCCTGCTTTATTTATCACCAGAGGTTTTCTGTGTCACTTTTGCTTTTGCTCTGAAGTTTAGTTACATACATTTATTTTCTATGTTAAAATGCATAGATCAGTTTGGATAAAACTGTAGCAAAACAATTCAAATGTCAAGGGGCAAGGCCTGAGATCACTTCAGGTTCCTCTCAGGCACAACTATAGCAATTAGGCCCATGCTAAAAGGCTTTATTCAGAGCTGATTAGGACCAAATCTTGATGCCAGTGGAATTATTGTCCTCTTGTGTGGGTGAAACGAAAACAAAATTTGCTTTTAAGTCAAGTGGGAAAATTGTCTTCAGTAGGTTTTGGCCTGGGTCCGTAGGCACTGTTTTTTTGATGCCTGGTGAGAGGGAGGACCTTTTCTGTTGTTTATTCTCTGTGAAAGGTCAAAGGTGTAATGAGTCCTGCCAGCTTGAAGAATAAAGCGTAATATGCAGAGGTGATTGAAATGTTAAACTGCTATAAATTGTAGATATTATGAAGTGCAAAATTTAGCACTGCTTAAGGTCTTTTATTGTCTGTCACTTGCATGAGCATGTGAGTAATTTCTGTTCTCTGTTCATTAATGCTACAGCACTTGCCTTGTCACTCTGTGCTTCTTTTCTTATGAAACCAGTGCAAGGAAGGGCGTTATTCCGAGCAGTGGTGTATCACGTCATGTCATTTGGCCTTTTCTCTGTTGTCCTTGCAGTACAGATTCGCAGGTAATGAGCAAGAAACTAACAGTGTTTCAGACATTTAATTGTGTGAGATGTTTATGAATTTAACTCATTCAGGAATGACTGAGTATGTCTTAGGCAATGCGGCCTTGATTCTTCTTTAATTATTTCTATGAGGCAAAGGATTTTCATAGCCCAAAGCCTTAATCACGGCTGGCTCTGAGCTCACTCTTGGGAAACTACCCTGCCTGCATGACAAGACATACAGAAGGTTGTTTCTTTGCGGTGCCAGTCATCAGGGGTCCTAGCTTTCTTCCTCTAGCTCCTGGGAAATGCTTCCTTCCAAATCACTATCTAGTTTTTCAAGAGATTAGATCATCACTACTTACGGCAATATCACCACAACCAGCACACCATCTCCCTACCCCCTGCCTGCCTGTGGACGTGGCTGGAAAACTCATCCCAGGCAGCATTGTTGTTGATAAAAACAAAACTTCTATCCCAGTCCCTAGGATAAAGCCTTATTTTTATGGCATAACAGTGAGGGAAGACAAAAACAGTTCCTCTAGACATGGAAGGCGGCACAACATGGAGACACAGAGCTCAGACCCCCCTTTTCACCACACACAGTGTGCTGGGGCCTAATGGTTGCCATAGGCCTGTCCCTACAAATGCAAAGCTTTCCAACCAACTCCTGGAGGTGAAAGTTCACAAAAGAAGCAAATAACTCTTTCCTTCACATTCTAGAAACACCTTCTTATCTTATTACCGGAATTCAAGGATCATATCATAAACAAAATCAAAGAGAAATGTTTGGTGCCTGAAAAACAAACATTTTCTTCTCAAGTTCCGTCCTGCCATATCTAGTGGCAAGGCTCAGAAAAATGCAGATAAATAGGGGACCTACCTCTAATGTTCAGTTCTTATCCACATCACTTGTAGACACAAAATATGTGAGTTTTTTTCTGACTCAATTTACCACATGTCATTGCCTACTCTTGCTCTGGGTTTTCAGGTTCTGTTTGAGCGTGTTCTCCTCTCCTGTAAAAATCCTCAATGTTTCCAGGAGAGGATAATGGGAGAAACACAAATCTCAATCATCCACAGTATTACATTACTCTTTAACACAGAAAAGCAGAAACTGATCAGCTATTACAGCTCCCACATGGTCATGGAGCTTTATCACAGCAAGCCCCACCTACCGTGGTACTATCCAGTTGGAGGCTGTAATACTCTTTATAAAAAGCGATCTTGTTAGGCACAAGTTCTGGTACTCTCTGGCCCATCAAATTCCAGTACAAAGTTATCAGCATACTGCAGGAGCCTGGATGACATACTCTTCTTAGTTTGAGAAGAATACAAATGGAATAACATGCTCAGACTTCTGCGGTACCAATCATCATAACAGCTGGGTGCTAGTACTACATAGACACGGAGAGATAAATCTCATGTTCATCTGACATGTGATTTGTCATTCTGATATGACAATAACTACATGGCAATTTATTGTGGCAATTTTTTTTTTAATCTTAACTTCCCTGCCAGTCACAGTTTGTACTGTGACTATTGATTGTATTTTGAAATAAAGCTGGACTGTCATAATTTGGTTTTTGCAGTACTTAGGAAGACAATTCCGAGAAAACTTAGCGAAAACAAAGAGCTGTATGTGATAGAAAAACACAGCAACATCTGAAGGATTTCTGGCTAGATGAAAAAGTAAATGTAGTGAAAATTAAACTGAAGGCTTTGTTACTTATATTAGGTACAATTATCTCACTAAAACCTATATGCCTTTAATTTATAAAATTATTTTTTTTTCCATTTCAGAAGGAGCACTAGAGCACACTTAGGATGTTTCAAAGTATTGAATGAATATATAGCAGATGCTTGAGCCATTTGTGCAGTATCAGGACTAAAGAATTTTGGACACACAATTTTAAAAAGAAATCCAGCATTCCAATATTAACCTTCCTGCTGTATCTCATTTACTCAGTTTTGCAATATAGAATTCTCTCACTTTGAATCTGCATTAGCCTCTGCAAATTTCTTCCAAAGTCTAGCAGTGGGTTTACTTGTTATTCAGCTAATAGTGATTGCCTCAGAAAATCACTTCATTAAGTAAATCTGTTGCATCATTCTTAGCTTCCACTGGTAAAGTTCCCAGAGAAGTGACTCTGACTTTAATAAGCCATGTTAACCTGGCAATTCATCAAGGAATAAACAGGTAGGGTGAACAAATGTAACCTGGATGTCAGGAGGAATATTTCTTTACACAAACCCAGAAATTCCAGCTTATAATTTAGTGGTTTCGTTTTACCCATTACTGACATCTTGAAGCTCATGAATTTCAATGTGGTCTCTTTTTTTGAAGGGCACTGCAATATAAATGGTATTTGATTTGAAATTTTTTTTTCTCAGTCAGGACATAGGACTCAAAAACTACAGGGGATTCAGCCGAATCTCCAAACAATTTTTGGATTTTGTCATAATGTTGATACTGACACTGACAGGAAGTAAAAATCAGCTAGATAATGAAGAAATTGAGCTTATAAGAATTTATAGCTTGCCTCCTGAGAAAGCAAGCACATAGCCTCCAAACAGATACGGATCTGTCTATGACTGTATACTCTGCCCGAAAAAAAGAAAGGCTTCAGCAAAGAGCCTTTAGCACTGTGAAAAGACTACAGGGCTACAAGGAAAATGAGAAATAGAAAAACAAGTGGGAAGACAGAAAAACAACAACGGAGAAAAAGAGTGTGGAAAAGAGATGGAAATACTGAAGTAGACACTGAGGAGTAAATAACGTAGCTTTGGGAATGAGGAGAGAGACAATGGTAAGTGAGCAGAAATGAAAGGAAGGCTTAAAATCAGGATACGGAAAGAAACAAAAGGTGATGATGACGAGCATGAAAAGGACAATGGAAGAAGTAAGGAAAATACACTCAATATACAAGCTATAAACAATCATATCTTGGAGGTGTACGACTTATCCCACAGTTAAGTACTGATTGATTTTACTTATCTTTCAAAAGAGCATGAGCTATAGATATGCAAAGAAAAGAAGACTTGAAAAACACCTAAAGTTCATTACTGGCTCATGTAAAATACACCTGAAACTCAATACATGCACATTTCCTTAGAAACTTGAATCAGAAAAAAATCTTTCTACATGCTATTATATTAACATTTTTATTACTATATAAGATTAAACCCCAGAAACTCCATACAGTATTTAGGTCCCATAGAATTTCTCTCCAGAGATGGTCTGTGGCTCACTGACTTTGGAATCATAAGCCCTAGAACAGGTGTGCAAACATAACTTACGCTTCTATTTCTTCCACTTTTCAAAGGAGAAATTGATGAGCCAGTTACCAAATGTAAGACTAATAACATTTATTAGCATCATCCAACAGACTAAGTTTAAAAGACCAGAATGAAGCAAAATGCCCTTCATAAGACGACCCTTGGAGCCTTCCAGCAAACAGGTAGAAACTGGCCAGAATTTTTCATTAACTGAATTGCTTTAACTGGATTTATCTTTTCATTCATTCATTTTGTGATTTGTTAGAGCTCCCGTTTGCTGATGATTGTCTTCTCTAATACCTGTGTATGTTTCCTTGACATTTATCTATTATAAAAGGAAAAGAAGCAGTAATTTGTTCCAAGTGCACTGCCTTGCCATGAGACTATAAAAAGTGTATTAGAAGAGCCAAAGCATACATAGTGCTTTCGTAAGTAACTCAAAATGGATTCTGTTAACCTCAAAACTGAGCAGTTGCCTAAAGAAGGTCATAAGCTAATTACTTACCTTATTGTGCACTGCAGAAATTACAAGAACCACAATAAAAAGAGTACTAGATGATCACTTTAATATTCCATGATAAGATCACAAGAGGGTAATAAAGGACTTTCAGCTGTTCCTAGTAATTACAGGAATTTTATGCAGTCTTTTAAGGGAATTAAAAAAAAAAAAAAGCTCTTGATGATAAGCACATAAATGATTTTAAATAACCAAAGTACCACTAAATAAATTTAAAAAACCCACCAACAGAACTCTTAAATTTAGACTATCCAAATCAATTTTCTGAAGTGAACTGTGCTCCAAGGTGCCTCAAAATTTTGGGAAACAAAATTCATACATCCTAAACCATGTTATTGCTTTAAATGTGGATGTCAATCATATATCTTAATATATAAGAAACAGAGCCTTTAAAATCATTCATGATCTTTGAAAATTATGGTTTACTTAAAATTAAATATGTGTCTAAAAACGGTTACATGCATTCGCAGAAAAGGTTTGTAATGACATAGAAGGGGATTTCTGCATTGATAAAGTGTTAAGGAAAACAATGCAGGTAAATGATTATTCCTAAACGAATTCCCATAGCTTCTGGAACTTATGAATTTAACTATTGATCAAAAGGGATTTTAGCATGTTGTGTAACATACTTACAGTGAAGTGGGGAAGCCCCTTGTTTCTGCTCTACAGTAGTGCTGGGTGTTACCTCCTAAAGCTACAGCTAAAAAAACATGTAACATTTATGAACTGCAAGATTCGGTTCACTTATTAAAAAAAAACCCACCATTGATTCTCTATAATTTATATTTTTCTGATCCTCTTACATAAAGACAATAAGGAAACTGCACAATTCTACAACAGAATCATAAAATCATAGAATCACAGAATCATTAAGGTTGGAAGAGACCTCAAGGATCATCCAGTCCAACCGTTCCCCTACCACTTCTTCTCCTCTAAACCATGTCCCTAAGCATCA
>VWZZ01000829.1:11001-25783 GCA_013399095.1 Psophia crepitans | reverse complement strand
TGAAGGGACTGGAAAACAAGCCTAGGAGAAGCAGCTGAAGGAACTGTGGTTGTTTAGTCTGGAGCAGAGGAGGCCCAGGAGGGACCTGATCACTCTCTACAACTACCTGAAAGGAAGTTGTAGTGAGGAGGGTGTCGGTCTCTTCTCCCAAGTAGCAAGCGACAGGATGAGAGGGAATGGCCTCAAGTTGTGTCAGGGCAGGTTCAGATTGGATATTAGGAAAAACTTATTCATGGAAAGAGTAGTGAGGCATTGGAACAGACTGCCCAGAGAGGTGGTTGAATCACCATCCCTAGAGACATTCAAAAAACGTGTAGACGTGGCACTCCAGGACATGGTCTAGTAGGCATGGTGGTGTTAGGTTGACAGTTGGACTTGATGATCTCGGAGGTCCTTTCCAACCTTAGTGATTCTATGATTCTACTATAACCCAGCGGATCTGATAGAACTGTAATGGCTAGAAAAGGAACATTAAATTGCAGCTGAACAACAAATACAGGAAACGCAGGATGCTAAAAACCAATGGGTTTTTTCCAGTTATTCACACTTCAGCACCTGCAATAGACCACTCATGTGCCCTTCACTGTGCCTGCAAGGAAGGGCAAAATAAGCTGAATTTTGCCTTTGGTTTAGGATGTCAGGAAGAGGAAGGGGTTTTGTACCAAGTTCCCCATTTTCTACATCGTGCCTGCCTGGTCCCACGTGGGCAGAACTGACATTGGCAGTAGTTCTGGTTCAACAGAGCTAAGTAGCCTTAAGCACTTTTGGAGCCTTAACCCGCTTTGCTAAGGAGACATAGGCACTTGGGACAAGCCCCACATGGGCATAGGCATCACAGCACTGAGATACACAACTGTCTGTTCCCAGGCACTCACTGTCTCATACAAGAGAGCTGAGCGAGGTGTTTGGGCTCCCCAAGCAGAGCTTCCTGAAAACAGGGGCCACAAACCAGCCCAGCGGGCAAGGAGCCACGTAAGCTTGCCGCTGAGAAATCTTGAGGTGGTGTCAAGCCCTCAGCGCACTCAAGGGTGCCACACTTGGATGCTGCTCACAGTCCCATGGGGTGGACAACCCCTTTCCCACCCTCTGCTGGAGCATCTTTTTCCCATAATACACAACCTCAGGATACAGGAAACGGGAGTTCACATCATTCCCTGGCCTAAGGAAATGTTGTCTACATATCAGAGGGCTGGTTTCCAGGGCTTTTTTAATTCAGGAGGAAAAAGAAAGATGCAGAGCATCTAAGCTGCAAAGTTTAGCACTTTGAAAAGCTTTCCAGTTCTGTATTTTTTTGACCAAAAAAGTCAACAAAAGAAAAAAAAAAACCTACATAAAATTTTGTCCAAAGTAAAAATCTGTTCTGAGTGAAATGAAAATTTTCCCTTCCTCTCTCCCCTGAAAGCTGCCAGTGATTATTACTGTTCAAGGAATAAATTTACACACCACTAAAACCCCTCTGCCTCTTAGGTAAAATGGTAGGGCTGTGTAAGAGACAACTAGCAATACCTTACCAACACTCTGCTAAAAGTAGTGGTGATGAAACAACCATCGCAACGTGGTCAGTGGTGAAAACAGGAGCTGTTGAAGGGCCTGCTCCAGCACTGCCATGTGCAACACTGTCTCCAGGACCATGGCAGAGAAGAGGAGTGGGAGGCTTTCTCCACAGGAAGGATGCTTTGGCACATGAAGTCTGGTCCTCTCACCTGTCTCCCCAGGACCCACCTTCTTACTGCTTGCTCCCAGCAGCATTATATGACAACAAAAGGACAATTAAGCCAATTCCAAATGTCAACCCTACAGATGTCGTCACTGCTGTGGACAACGCCATTGCCTAGGGGTGGAAACACATATGGCCCCCGGATACAGTCCAAGTCCTTGGGTGCCTGAGGCAGGGAGGAAAAACCTCTTTTGAGGTGGGGTCTCCCCCTCTTCCCATTTTGGCTGCCTGCCTTGTACTGTGCTGGAAGTTTTCTTTTCCTGATCTGCGGTTGATCTGCTCACCAAGTCGCACAGAGTGTGAGATTATAAATGTGACAGGCATTTTTTGTTGTCTGCTTTTTGACAGCTTTTGGAAGAGCAACTCAGCTTGTGGGGTTTTGCCAGAAAGATTGTTCTGTTTCACTTAAGAAGAATGCATTTTTCATAAGCAACTATTTTACATTGCAAACTCTGGGCTTTTATTCCGGACAGATAGACTATTTTTAATAAAGTTCCCTCCAAGATCTGAGCTGGCTTTTATGTCCGTGACTGTTAACCTAGAAATACTGTACTTACAGAACTGCACACAAAGGTGTATTCATCAGGTCTGGGGCTGTTCTCACACTGCAATAACCCTTTAGAAGTTAAAAAAATTACAATACATTTATAAAAGTGAACCAATTTGGGTATAACACACAATTATAGAGAGCCTGTACGGAGTCTCAGAGGGCTGTGATTGCGACCTGCAGCCATGGCTGGGCAGGAAACCCTTTTCCTGCCTTGCAAATATTCCTGGGATTTTAGAAATGCCTCCCATTTCCATATGAAGAAAAAGAGAGTTATTTTACAGTTTTCCTTGAAATGAAAGAGCAGAGAGACAGGCAGACAGCCCACAGGGCTGTGGTTAGAACTCTCACCTAGGATGAAAGAGACTGAGGATCAGATTAGCTGTGCTTGCTTTGATTTGCAAAGGGGACTGGGGCTGCTGGGCTCTCAGGGGCACCAAGCACTCATTAGGCTGCTGGCTTTTTCAGCCCTTTCCGTTTGAGATTTTCAGTTTTGCACAACACTTAACTGTTCACCAGATCAGGGACTTGAATCTAATTAATCTCCATGGGAGGCTGATGCCAAAACCATCTGCTTTAGGCACCCAAACTTGTTAGACACGACAAGTACAAGTTAGATGGGTAAGGCATCACAAGGGTGATTCAGCTCACCCAAATTCGGCATCTAGACTGTTGGCAGCACTTCTGGGCAGATATATGTTTCTGAGGCTGTCTGGAGTGCCCACACCAGCAGCCACCTCTGTCTGCCCACCGTGGGCAGCTCTGAAGGGTGACATACCAAGAACCAACTAACAGGAACAGGTGCTGTCCATCGTGTGTTCCTTAGGTGAAGGCAGCAGGTCCCTCCTCCACCAGGAATTCAGAAAACCGAGCTTGCTTTGGTGGGTGGGCAGCTCCTCCTGCACAGTGGCCTAGGAGCCTTTACCCTCACCCACATCAGCCCTTAGAGGGACACAGAATCATAGAATCATAGAATATCCTGACCTGGAAGGGACCCATGAGGAAATTGGGCTAAAATAGAGGTGTTTTCTGTCTTTCACAAAGAAACCATGTCATTGCTGTGGAAGACCTCATGGGAGTAGAAGAAGAGATGACCTGAGTTGGGGTCAAGGTAGTCTCCTGAGAAAGAAGACCCTGCGGCTCTCTTCCCTACACCCAGCACTGGCTATGCCCCTTGTCAGTGGTGGCAAGCTATATATCGTGCTCACTGGGCCAAAGGAAGACCTCCAGATCTATCCAGCTCAAGAAACTGCCCTTATATAAAAGATTTCTTAAGGTGTTCATACAATCCTGCTGTGATGGGAAGTTAGGCCAGGATGAGATCTCATCCAGTCTCCTGAATATTGTAGGAAATTAATTATCACATAAATTCCCTAGCATGATCCCAGTTTAGAGGCACAAAACACTACATTTCAGCATTTATTCCTTTGCTTTTATTCCTCTTTGTTCTTCTCTGCTTATTATCTTCTCTACTAAGATGAGGGTGCAGAGAGGAGAAATACGAATGGAAAACTCCTACTTGGAAGTATTTTAGTTTAGGTTGTTATTCTGGGGAGGAGAGAAAGGCACTGGAAACATTCTGGTAGAAAATACTTACTACGTTTTTTTTTTTCATTTCCTTTGTCAAAATCAAATCATTTTCAAGCCAGGAAGTTGGCTGGTACTCAACCCACTTACTGAGACAAGCTCTGCCATAGAGGGTGCAGCCCCTGTAGGACACCACATTTCGTGGTCCAGACACCTCAAATGGGGTACGCACAATCAGGGGTTAAAGTATTTCTCATCTTTTCCTATAGCTGCTCTAAACTCTCTCTGTAAGTAGGTCTGATGACAGGCTGGCCAGCGAGACACTTGCAAATTAGGGCTCTTGAGGCGATAGCCTAATGAATGAAATTTAACAGTGCATGATTTTAGATGTCTCTCACTAAAGAAGTCAGATTTTCTTGAGTTTTCCAGGGATATCTTTACAATGAGTTACAACACACAGCAAGTAAGGGTGTGTTTGCATGCGCAGATTTTTTAGATCCTCCCTTGCCTCCATGGTGGCCCTGGCTGCTTATTGTGAAACTGTTTCCACTATCTTATTTATCATATTTTCCTTTTAAACTCATTATTGCCTGGTTAAATGTGATAGTCTGTATAAAGCAAAAGCAATTTGTATCTCGGAGAGCTCAGAGAAGATAGATAGAAAGGAAGATGCCCTGGATTTACAGGGGAAGGATGACTTCCCCCTCCTGGGGCCAGCAGGACCTTTTCATGAGCACATGTGCTGGGTAGGTGTGGGCTGGCTGGCTGCATCTTTGACCTTCACCCCCTGCATATCACATCTGATTAGTCTGTGACTGTATTTATTTAAGGGTCTGACTTTGTTTTTTAAGCATTCAAAAGTAGTTTACATTGGTGGCTAGCATGCTTAGGTGAGTAGACCTAAAATGAGATGGAAGAAGCAAAATTTGGCCCAGTGATGACAACCCCAAAAACTCTTATTAATGAGAACTGCTGAGAACACAGTTTTGCTTGGATTGATTTCTAAAATCTTCAGACATATGTTGGCCTTGGACTTTCATACTTTTCAGAAAGTGCTGGCCAACACATTTTGCAGAGATATATAAAGTGAGATGGGTAGACAACACCCAAAGTACAAAAAACCCTGGAATTCCCCTCTTATGCCTCCCCACCATTTTAATTCAGCTGCCCAAAGGCAGCAGAACTCCTGCAAGGGGGATCAAGTAATGCTACACTAGTCACTGCAGAGAAAAATGCAAGTGGGGAAAAAATCATTTCTGTAGGGGACGAAGTGAGCCTCCCTCTTCAGTTCCATTAACTGCCCCGTTTCTCCCAGCCATTCTTCAGGCAGCAAGAGGGTAAAAAGGATCCTTTTCAAATGGTGAAAAGGAACATCCCTGAAAAGAAACTTCTAAAGAAGTTTCACTGAAGGTAGAACAGTTGCAGCAGCAATAAAATTATTCTTGCTATTTAGTTTTGAATACTAATATTTTATTGTATATCTTGACATAGAGTATTCCTGAACATTTTCAGAGAAGATCTTGTAGCTGGAGTATAATCAGCACAAAGAAGAATGAACGTTTGTGTCTGTTTTATGCTTGCTTTTTTTTTTTTTTAATCTTGCCAGTAGTCTCATCATCAGCTTTTGCATAGTCACTAGGTGGAGGACAGACTGCACACGCACCCAAATACACACACGGAGGAAACAAGCAGTTGTTTTCATAATATCCATCACTCACTCAAATCCACTCTACCTCTTGTTCAAACAGACGACATCATTATCTTTACCCTTTGCCCTTCAATTACCAAGCACGTCATGAGTTATGAGGCCAGTCTTGCAGCACTCCCTCAACTTCAGTGCTGCATGGAGCTCAAACAAACAAACAAACAAATAAAACCAACCAACCAAACAAACAAAAGAATGTTTACTTCCATGGATTTCCATGCATGCTCAGGCTATAGAGCAGAGAGGAGACTGTAAGGGAGGAAACGTGACCCTTAAAGTTTGATATGAATTTTAGTTCTCTTGACCCTCATTTTGGGCTCTTGCGTGATTTTGAGAATCATTTTGTAATGTAAAGGTGGTGAATTCTGATGATATGGTTCCCTCATAATCCTGTTCAGCAAGTCTTACCTCACACTTCTCATTTCTTTTAGAGCTTTACTAAGGTGGGTATCACTGACTGTCCTGACAGGAAAGAAAACAAGTATATTATTTAAATATTTTGCCCATAGTCACCCAAAGGATCCCTGGCAGCTAGGAACAGCTATCCTGATTCAACACCTAACACTCATACCACTTCTCCACTTATAGCCATCACACAACACATTACATTAGCCAGCAGGACAGCATGGCCTGTGTGGGAGTTTCTGGGACCTTCTCTTTTGAATATAAATATTGAGATACTGCGAAGTATCTCACAGTATAGCACTGTAAATTCACCATCACTTTATTCATCTCCATGGGCTAAAGGTTCCTATTATGATCGTGTCAAAATCTACAATCTCTGACCAGGAACATTTACTAGATGTCAGGTTTTCCATGGGCTTGGAAGTACTTTGGAAGTTACTGTAAAGTAAAATCCATTAGCATTTTTTAAAAAAAACCAACTATTTGTACAAGAAGTTGTGCATCTCAGAATGATTGCTCATCAACATCTTTGCTGGACATTCTTGGTGTTCTTATGAAAAGGTATTGAGAACAGCTTGCACACAGATGACAAATTGACCGCTACATCTTCAGAATATTTTATGACTAAGAAACCGATAGACTCTTGGCGATCACCTGAGGCCAACACAGCTACTGTACCTCCAGTTGATCTGCAGGAACAAGGAAATATTTTTCTCCCATAGCTCCTCCCTAAAGGAGAAAGGGAACTTGCCATCCACTGAAATACCTTCAGGGAGCCAACAAACTTCCTGCCATTTCAGTGTGTGCCCATGAGTGTGGGCGCATTGCCTTTCCAGTTGTTTTGCTATGCAGGAAAAGAACAGAGATGGTGTGAACTGTCCTAGAAACGTGACATATTTGAGACCTACTACCAAAGTCACCTTCATAGATAACGCTCAGGTGCAGTTTTATGACAGTTCCTGCTCAGTCTTATGAGCCCTAATGCCTGTGGAGCGGCAGTAAGCACCCACACAGAAAGTTGGTGTGAGGGACCAGACCGTGCCTCCCTTCCTCACCAGGAGGAGCCTCAAAACTGCCCAGGAACTGCTGCACAGACTGTGCTTCTCTCTTATCTCACATCCAGGCCTTCATCTGATGTCCCTGGAGGTACATTCAATGACTTTGGAGCTCCAGTGACTTCCATGACTGAGTACTCAGCTTCGAACTGATCATGTCCTCCAAGGTCTCCCTGCAAGTGCAAGACAGACATTTCCATACCAGTGCTTCCCAGTATGAAAGACGCTCCCTTTCAGGGGGTGACTTCAAAGCACCAGCTGGCAGTGCCAACAGACATCTCCACTGTCTCTCACGATGTTGCTTTCATATTTTGTCTTTCCTGCTCTCTGAGCTCCTTCCTAATACAGCGTGAGCAGAATCCATGCAGTGGCACATGTTCATCTCTGCTAAGACCCTGAAGCATTTGCAAGGAAAGACACAAATGCCCTGATTCACACCACGGTGCTCACCTGGAGATCAGTCAGGTAGTTTAAATGCCATCCCAGTAAACTACTTTACTGTTCAAGGGAGATGAAGCATGTGCTATGCAGAGTGAAACTAAAAGGCACAAATACATAATGGCAATCCAGAAAGGTGTAGGAGATGTGTAATAATAAAATAATAATACTAAAGAAACAATAATAAATAACAGGACGTGTAATAATTGGGCCAGGGAGGGAAGCAATTGACTGAGATCTGAAAATTTTTGGCAGATTTCGCTGGGATGTGTTCTCCAGTACTTTATTAAATGACCCAAAAGCAAAAGACTTCTTCTGACTAAGGATGTTGCATCACCAAGAACATGTTCCCACACTCAGCAACAGCTTTTGCTCAACTTCAGCTGACTTCTCTTGCATCAGAAATGTCCCTGGGCTCTTACATCAGCCTTTCTGTGGACACAGCTGTAAAATCACACCCTTCTCCAGTCAGTGTAAGGCAAAATATTTATTTTAATAGTGCTGGCTAGGCCAATTTCATTCATAACTGAATCAGCAGCATATTTCTAGGTCTTTCACACTGACCACCCATTCATCACTTCTAGCCACACAGTTCAAAGAGCTGCTGGAAGGCACACTTCAAAAAATTTGTTCAAAAATCGGCACAAAGAGAATGGCAACCCCAAGGGCCAGACTCAGCCATCCGAGGCAGGCATGCTCTGCCATCACAGCCTGTCAGCCTCAGCTAGGACCCTGCAAAAGATACGCTAGGAGACGCCACCAAAGATTTCAACAGTAACTGGCACCTTAGGGCGTGCATTCAGTGGCAATGGAAAATGCACTGGTTGAGTCAAGGAAGGCCCAACCCACACTCATCCCACTGTCCTGGTATCCCCCTCAAGGTGCTGATGGTTCCAGGGAAGCAGAGCTATCTGGGTCCTGTGATCTTCACCAGGGTGTGGCTGCACACAGTCCATCATGGATGCACACTGAACTTTTTTTTTTCATGTACTGGTGCAGGTAACCGAGGAAGCTGTACCTGTTTTCTTGTAGTTGTTTCCATTTCACAGCTCCTGTCCTCCAGGCATGAATTGCCAAGGTGCACCAAAGCTCCCCCTTGCACCACAGCGCAGAGCCACAGAAACAGTGACGCACAGACACATTTTCCAGCTCTGCCCTACGATACTTCACTTCACACATGCCATAAAAGAAGAGGTCTGCAAGAGATTTAAAGCTAAGAGGTTTAGAGCAATGTTTTAGACCATTGATGGGTCTCAAGGGCATCTTGCAGCAACAAGTTCCCATGCACAGTAGTACAGAGAAGCCAGCTTCCTTTTTCAAATAACTGCATTGTACAGCTAGCGGAAGTACAAGTGATAGTACAGTGAGGCTATGGTTTGGAGCAAAGAACAAAGACACCAGACATCAGCCTCTGTAAGCCCCAACCCTCCGCGGGCAGGCAGTTTGGCGTATATCCGGGACAGCCAGGTAAAATTTTCATGTGGATTCCTACCTTTTATCCCTCCATATTCTGTAAAATTTTAGACTTTCCTGTCCCAGCAGAATGGCTTATTCTGCTGCGTCTCCTGCCCCAGTCCTTCCCAATCCGACCCAGAGCTGCACTCATATAAAGAAAATCACTTTTTTTCAGCCAGTTCTGTACCTGTCCCTCTTGTAACCACAGGTGGCCATCTCCAAAGTGGTTAGGTCATTTCCAAAGTAGTTACGATGATCAGTATTCAAACCGAATACCCTAAATCTCAGTAAAGGACACTATGGACTCCAATTTTACTTCATATCAACACCCCTGTTAACTGGCCAAACAGCTGATGGAGGCTTTGGATTACCACCACAGCTCAAATGATAATAAAAAGAGAAATACAGTTTTTCTCGGCAACAAGAAGCGACCAGACCTTAGTATCCTCTTCCAGTTCCACGTCTTGCAAATATTTTGATCAACTTTCCAGTCTCTCCTCCAGCCTCTCCTCCACTTCAGTTCAGCTAAATGTTTCACCGAGCCAAGCTCTTTTGATCCATTAGAAATTTGTCCAGCATTCATCGCTAAAGCCAGTTGGAACACAATTTGCAAAAGGAGAATATAAATCAAGCAGTAAATTTGTGATTTTCAATGCAAAACACACAGGAGCCAGTGACTGCTACTGGTTTAGCCCAATCGTCCACTCCCCTAACCAGCAAAGTCTGAGGCCTTTTTCTCTGCAGAACTATACTGGAAAAACTGCTGATATTCTTGCTCTCAGAAGAGGACCATGAGATATGCAATATTTATTTTAGTTGAAAAAGTAATTATTTTATAGTAGCTTCTCGGATGGGGGAAAATATCTCTTAAAACTGAGCACAAGGACTGGTATGATTTCCACTTTGGTAACATATCGATCAAGATAAGACATAATGAATTATACAACTCCTCTGAAATATTATACAAACGGAGAAAATGTGTCTATCTGAAAACCCAGAAGTATGTGTCTTGGAACAAATCCAGACGTGCCAAATGTCTATTTTTAAACTCAGTGACTCATGAAAAGAGAGCTGCAATGATTAGTTACAGCAGCTTAAAGTGTTAAATAAACATAAACTAGGAACAGCTCTGACTGGGTCTGTGCAAACTGACCTTGAGTTGAGAAGTGACCCTCAGACTTCAGAAGGACTTTGTATCTTCAAGGAGGAAATCTGCTTGGAAGAGTAGAGCCTGAGGAGTGTTGCATGATGTAATTTCCAGAGAACTCTTAGGAGACCCTGTTCTCAAAAAGTGCAAACACCTTTGGTGCCTTTCTGTGTGAAACTTGCCAGTGTGAAAATCGGGGCCCAATAATCTATGGAGGAGAACAGTCCCGTGCAAGATAATGACCTGTGGCTGTGTGGGAACGGGCAGTAGTGATGATTAGGAACAGGCATCCAAGCCCTACGCACAGTGCTGACTCCCATCTTGTGTGGGTGGGTTTGCTTGCAAGAGCCATGAAACGCTCACTTTTTTAATAAGCCATTTTGAAATGGTTGTGTGGTCTGTGGTCAGGTCACACCTCATGTATGGTGTCCCACAGCCATTGCTGCACTCAGCTGCCCAGATGTCTGACATACCCATTGCCCCACTCCCGCTCTGCCCTCAGGCTTGATCCCTTTGATGCTCTGCTCCCTTCTTGATATCTGGGCACATCTACTCCTGTGGGTACTGCTGCCAAGCTTGCACCCAAGCTGTGAGACTGAGCAAATTAAACCCCCTTTTTTCTCTTGTGTAAAGGTAAGTTTCAATCCAAGCCTTATATTAAATGGCAACAAATCGTCAGGAACCTGAAATGCAGACCAGACGTACGACCCAAGGCTCAGGCCATGTCTATTGCTAAATGTTCTGCACAAGACATGTATTTTATCAGATCAGAATTGCACACACACTAATGAATTCAGTGAAACAAATGGCATTGCAATTACTGCCTGTGCATTACACAGTAATTGTCAGACAAAGGATAGCAACAAAGCAGAGACTCACATAAAATTAGATTAAAAACTTTAACATACACGCTGTTTCCATGGATCCGTAATGACCCAGGGAAAGAATTTGCAGTGGAAAGCAAAGAGGCTTTCTCTGAATTTGCAGCAAGCAGTTCACTGCTGGTAAGGCTCCAAGCACTAGCTACAGACGGCTGACATCTGAGTGCACATCATCCCTGAACCCTGATTTACGTTTAAAGGCTTAAGCAGGATTTATCTTCAGAGACAGTTCAAGGGGCACTATGTGAAAGGGGAATGAATAAAACGAGAAGGCCATAAATTTCTCTTTCAGTACAAAAAGCTGGACACTGAGTAACCATGCAGCCGCCCAGAACTGCGTAGGGCACATCAGGCTGAGTGTTGTGATCTATGTTAAAAAGCTTTTCTAAATTCCACATTAGCATTCCTTGAAAATGCCAGCACAAGGAACGGGGGTCAGATGTTTATATATCATGAAAGAATATCCATTTTTAAGTCATCAACAGGTTTAAATCAGTTCCTTGGCCACCTAACAAGCAGACAAAGAAGTTAGGGTCTGGGGAGAGACATGCCCGTCCTCCTGCTCCCCCTTTAACCAGACTCACTGCACAAACTACCTGGAGCTAATTCTTCTTTCTGCTGGCATAAAAGGGATCAAATGTGGCACACTGTTTTAAATGTTCACTGTGGCTACTGGCAACAGAAAGGTGCTGCCAGAAGTATTATTATTATTATCATTATCATTATCATTATTATTATTAATAATAATAACAATAACAATAACAACAACAACATAAACATAAACAAACTGGCAGAAATGACTGGATAAAAATCTAGGCTACGTAATGCTGCCTTAATTATGTTTCCTATTTAGGTTTCATCTCCTAATGATAAGTTCTTACTAACTCACTCTTGCCCCAGATCACTTCCCTTGTGCTTCACTAGTGTATTAAAAAGGCATTCTGAAAACAAACCTTTGCAAATTTTAGTGTAAAAAAAATAAATGTCACTGGTAATAGTCCTAGGGCCACCCAGAGACAGAAAACTCAACCTCTCCGCTCAAGGAGTGTTGTCTACCAGTAGAAAGGAAGCACGCAGGAAAGGAACGAGGATGCTGTACCAACAGAAACTGTAAATGAGTAAATATTAAAGTGTCATTCCTTCCCTGCAGGACAGAGAAGGTAATAAATAAGGAAAATCCAACTCAGAGGTCCATGCACAGGTGATGTGGGAAATCCAACCTTCAATAGGAAGTGCGTGACTGCTAAAAAGCCCAGCACATTTCCTGGATATGCCCTGTTGGTAACGTCTCGTTACTCAGGACAAACAGGAGCACGCAGGTTCATTTAGATGGAATAACAGCTCTTGTAAAACACAGACAAAAATTAAGAAGAAAAGTAAATTCACCTGGGAGAGAACAGAAGTAGAAAAACAAAGTGCTTATGGTAGGGCCTGAGCTCTAAACCTGTTCTGCCTCTAACCCAGATTCAAGCACACTGAAGCTCAGCTGACCTCTGAAAAATCCTGGCCAGGTACTTTTCAAACCCCTGCGCTACTGAGGACAACAATTTACAAGCCTCTTGGAAGCAAAAGGTGGAAGGACAGCAATATGCAAAAGCCAACTGCAAACTGTACCAGCACACGTTCTCAGGACAAGCTGGATGCAAGTACTCAGTCTCTTCACCTCTTCTTTAAATTTATTTATAAACATATCTTTTTTATTTATTAATGCTGATAAACTAGAGCTCAGCAATCCATGACATATTACCAATGAGCTGGAACAAGGCAATTGGAAACAACAGATTAACAACTTCAAGTTAATAAAACCATAAAAATCACAAATAGATGGCCCTCTCGATTGCCCGCGGCCTCATTCTGCAGCAACATTAGTGTGTCTTCAGAGAATAAATAGGGCCATATAATGGCAATTGTTGTCATGGGCTCATTGCAGACATGACCTCACCCTCAGGACTTGGAATCCGCCCCCGGCTGGGCTGGAGTTCCCGAGGAATTTTAATGATGGGTGTGAGGGTCAGGTCATGCTTACTACCTCTTCTGCAAAACAGAAACCCGTTCTGGTGGGGCTGACTGAGGCTGGTTGCCATCTGAGGTGCCCTTAGTGTTTTCAAGGAACTGTTTGGGTGCAGCAGGTAGCCAAACACTCAAACCCAGTGCTTAGCTACTCTACGTGCCCTGATGGAAATATTCAAAAACTTTTCTGTGGTGCCAGCCACCACATCTGAACACTTGTTAATATTGTTAAGGAGAAATGTCTTGTTAGGGCTAACACTCGTTTTCCTCATGGATCTGGAACATCTTTGGCCTGTTGTATCCCAAATAACAGGACAAGGCTGTCTGGTGCTCTCAGATTTTAACCATCTGTACTGATGCAATTGTTATCTTCTAGGGATCCCCATCTTACCCAGGATTTCAGTGAGGCGTTCAGCAGCACCCAGGGAACAGGAGGAAAGGGGTATATACTTGGCAGTGGCCTGTAAAGACTGCTCACACCTGCACCCTCTGGGAGCTACCAAGCGTGGTGGGAAGGCTCCTCTGCTGTAATGCACAACCATTCTCAACTCACCTAAGAGATGGTTTTTGATTACTCTGCAGAAAGCTAACTCCAGCTCCCACTTGGCACCAAATATAAGTATCCCGGGACCTAGTTTAACTGGTGAAGTCTTCATTTTGTCAGCCTCTGGCATAACAGTCCATTAACCTCAGTGAATTACCTTGCAGACCCCATCCATCAAAGTGTCTGGCTACTTGATGAAATGAAGAGTTATTTCTTGGGTCTGTCACTATGTGTCAGCTCAACGGCTAGATCATTTATTCAGTATGATTAATCCATTATGTCCCAACTGTAGTGTCTGTCCTGTCCTGTCAAGCTGAAGAGGTGGTCAGGAAAGTTTCCAGGAAAATCAGCTATAACAGCAATGGGACTGACAAATCGCACCAGTGCGTGGCATGTCAGGGGCATCCAGGAAGGGAAAAATTCCTTCCACTCACACACTGATGTTGGAGCACAGCTTATTTTGAGGGCAATGAACTTCAACAGGAGGCAGAAAGGGCAGGAACCACTCAAGGGGCAGCAAGAAGCAATTTTATGATTAGTTCCTACTGCTTAAGTGAACTGAGAAGATGTGTGGTGAGAAAGAGCTTTCAGGGTAAAGATAAGAGTGTTCAAATCCCACAATGAGCATCGATACCCAAAAGCGCCATCCCTCTCACCTGGTGAAACATCTGAGATCTCCCAGACCTATACCATCACTTTGGTTTTAGGCTTGCTACATCAGAATCATACCTCACACCCTGCAGGGTTGCACAATCCCCAGCTGCAGACAGAACTGATTGAATGGAGTCAGTCATAGCTGGCCTCCTGTCTGCTGCTCCCCATTGCACCTAATCTCCATCCAGCGCTGCAGAACATGGCTAGCTGGTGCCTTTCTTCCTTCACTGACATCTAATCCTTGAACCTGGTTCATCTGATGTGAAATAATCTGAAATGCGGTAACATCTGCAGAGGGACCTGGACAGGTTGGATTGATGCGGAAAGGCCAACGGGATAAGGTTTAATGTGGCAAAGTGCCGGGTCCTGCACTTTGGCCACAACAACCCCAGGCAGCGCTACAGGCTGGGAGCGGGGTGGCTGGAAAGCTCTACAGAGGAAAAGGACCTGGGGGTGTTGGTTGATGCTCGCCTGGACATGAGCCGGCAGTGTGCCCAGGTGGCCAAGAAGGCCAACGGCATCCTGGCCTGTATCAGGAATGTGTAGCCAGCAGGAGCAGGGAGGTGATTGTCCCCCTGTACTCAGCCCTGGGGAGGCCGCACCTCGAGTGCTGTGTCCAGTTTTGGGCCCCTCACCACAAGAAAGACATCGAGGCCCTGGAGCGTGTCCAGAGAAGGGCAACGAAACTGGTGAAGGG
>VWZZ01000829.1:0-10969 GCA_013399095.1 Psophia crepitans | reverse complement strand
TTCTTCTGGGAAAGGGTGGTCGGGCATTGGAATGGGTTGCCCAGGGAAGTGGTGGAGTCACCGTCCCTGCGGGTGTTTAAGGAAAGGTTAGATGTGGTACTTAGGGACATGGTTGAGTGGGTAATAGGTGGTGGGGGGATGGTTGGACTAGATGATCCTTGAAGTCTCTTCCAACCTTAATGATTCTATGATTCTATCCATCAGTCCAGCATGTGCTAGTGAGGAGGTGGCTGTGAACCAAGCCCGTCAGCACTGATGATAGAAGAAAGTATTCAGCATAGTGCATATATACTGGGTGATTTACACAGAAGGATGGGCAGGTTCTTGTTATTCATTCTTGAATATTTACTGGGCTTGCTTCAATTACAAGGCTTAGCAGCACGAACTTCAGATGTACCATGCTAAGTCCTTTTCTAAGGTCATAGGCAGTAATTGAAAGTCGACCTTGATACATTAAAAAATACTGCTAATAGGGAACTGCTCTGAAATCAGCCCAGCATGATGCCTTTCAGACTTGGTAATAATGAATATACGAGTGACTCCTAACAGGGTACTTGGTGGAAACAAAACATAATTTGGCTGGTCGTTTGCTTTTGTTTGTCTTTTGTTGGGGGAATGGGAGGGGAGACAAGTCCTGTGGCAATAGCCTTGAACAGACCATCTCCATTTTGAATCTGCTGAGATGAAATATCTCCTTTCAACAACAAAGGCTGAACTCTGATCAAAGCCCAACCAGCAGCACGCCCTGCAGTGGTATACACCAGACCCTAATTCCAGCAAGTGCCTGAGGGGATGTGAGACTCCCATCAGTCAAGGAATACAAGCACAGGAGAAAGCACTGTAATTTTCAGTTCAGCCCAACGAACCCTGCAGCCTCTTGGCTTGCAGTAACCTGGAATGCATCCTGCAAACAATTAGCAAGATGGCTTTCCAAGCCGATCAACACCGCACGCCTTCTTCTTTGTTTTATTCTTCCTCCCCTCCCTCCCAAGGGCTTTTTCAGGAACTCCACACATACGCTGCTGGGAGTACGATTATAGGACAACATGTACAGTAGAAATTCATTCAACATGTTTCTGGGATGCCTCATTTTTGTGCAAGGGCCTCTGTGTCCGTTCTGCAGTGTGCGTGCAGTTATGAGGATGCTTGGACAAGCAATTACCCATCATGTGTGAATAAAGGCTTGTTTTGTCAAGCAAATATATATGTGCAAAAATGTACAGTCCTGTGTTGTGGCACGACAGTGAGTTACAACATGCCAGAGGACAGGGATAGCCTGTCTCTAAGTAATTACTTGTCTTCTGCATAGACCCTCCCAGAAGCTTCTCTCCATCTGTACTGCAGCCATTTATGGCATTTGTGGCACTGCTGTTAACAGACTGAATGAAAAAAGTATTTTCTGTGCTTAGATAGCACAGCTTAAACTACTTGTGAAAGCACCGGCTCAATTATACCTTTTTGCAGGGTGAAAAGGGGGTTTGCACCCGCCTCTTGCAGGCAAGAAGGGTTTAGCAGTGGGAAAATGTGTTATCCCCACTTACCTTGCTCGCTTTCCCTTTGTCCCTCCTCCTGCATCCAGCACGAGCAAATCTCTCGCTACCTGGCCTTCTGCCTTACCCACAGGACCACACTATGGTCAATATCCTACCAGGTGTTGCTGCTGAGAAATGACCTCCCAAACAGGCAAGTCCCTCACAGATAACATGTCTGAAAGCGGCAGGTTTGCCTGTTCTGTTCTCTACTGATCAGGAGAAGGGGCTTCTGCTGCCAAGCCATTCTGGTTATGATCAGGCGTGGAAAAGGCAGAAATCAACTAGGAGTAGTCCCCAGACTCATAAAACACCTCAGCACCTTTCCTGCTGCTGGGGGTGATGGTGCAAGGGACAACAGTGCGGTACAGGGACTCTGGGCTGGTGAGGAGCATTGGCCATTTGCTGCCCCAGAAGGAAATGTGGCTTCAAATCTAGGCTGATGGTCTATGGGATCTTGATCAAACTATCTGCTCCTCTCTGTCTCTGTTCTAAGGTAGAATCAGAGTTCTAGGAGCCTCTGCAAGTCACCATAAGTGTGTGAGTTTTGGAAATTGGTAACTGTTAATGTAAATGTTTCTGAGTCAAAATTCTCTTTTGTACTTTTAAATACTGTAGGAAGGTGGAACCACCCACTCTAAGTCTGTAGTTTTATTCTGTATCTTTGGTCTAGAAATATATTGAGAATTTCCTTTTCTATTTTTAGGAGTTCGATTACTTTAAAGAAAGTAACTTAAATTTGTTGGAGAGGTACATTTCCATGCATATCTTACGATCACTTCCGACAGAGCAAACATTAAAACAAAAAGACTATCTCATGTTTGTCCACTGAAAGATGACCTCCTGAGCACTTAATAGTATAGATTCAATTCTTTAAATACTCTTTAGTCAACAACTGGACTTAACTGCTCTGTTAAATTCCACTGAAATCCATACTATATAAACATGTAGGTGGTTTATTAAACAGGGATGTAGTTACCTGCAGAACCATGCTGCAGTGCAGAAAAGAGTGTGCACTGGCATGGATATGTTCTTTTATTTCCTGTGATCCTGCGTTTATGTGTAGGTCTGTGATTTCCTTTGTGTGCACTGACAGCTGCCTGATAAATGCACAGCCTCTGCAAATAGAGATAAACTCTGATGCAACCGTTTACTGATAGCATCAGTGTTCCATCTAAGGCAAACGCCAAATCACGGAAATCAACAGCTCATGCAGAGATCTGACATTATTTGGTTTCAGAAGCTAAGAACCACTGTGACTTCGAATTGGAATACAGAAAATCATAGTTCAACTTTCCATATAAGCATAAGAGTGAGCAAGCTGCACATATGGCAAAGTACTTCTGGGAATTTGGGGGCAGAAGGAAACCCGCTTGTGGCTTTTTAAAATTATTATTATTATTATTATTATTATTATTATTATTATTATTATTATTATTATTATTATTATTATTATATTTTATCCACAAACAGCTCTTGCCTGTAGCTCTTTTAGAGGTGTGTTTTTGTATTCAGTAAGCACAACCTTAGATGGGGGGCACACATCAAACAGCATATTTGTGATCTCTGACTGGATTAATCATTCTTAGGTTCATACTTCCTGTGCCAGATTCATGATTGTGAGCTCAAAAAATCACTTTATGTGTATGATTTATAATCATCGTTTAAAAATCAGTAAACACGTCCGCAGTTAACTCATTCTGCCAAATATTCTTACAGAAGAAATGTGAGTGGCTGTACTTCAGTCAAGGCATATTTACAGAATCCTTGCTGTATTTCTTCTAAATTAACAGCCCCATCTGGCTATATTTTGTTATTTTTCAAAACAAAAACTGTCAATAATAGCATGAAGTGATGAGATTAGATACCTTGTTATCTAGGAAAAGCCTAGATAACAGTCTAACTGTTGGTTATTGACAGCATAAACTGTAGACAAAGGCAGAAATCCTAACCTCATCTGATCTCAAAGAAATTTTGCCCTTGATTTAAGAACAGAATTTCAACTCTGTTGATTCACCTGCATTCATAATGACTTAATTGTCTTGAAAAATTAGTTTCAAATCATGGCTCTCAGGCACAAATCAGTAAGAGAAAAGTTTTTGATGAATGTTAGTCCTACAGAATTATCTGTCATCCAAAATGCCTTTTCCTCTTTCATTTTAGCAGAAAATTTCTGTATTTTTCTCACACTACCTGACTCTGTAGACATCATGGGTGTTTCCCAAGATTTCTAAGCACTAATGTATCCCCTTCTAAAAGATACCAGCTGCTTCATGGTTTTTCTACCCAAGACTTCACACTACCATCAGTGCTAGATCCTTAGCATTACAGGGTCTAGCTGTAGCTGGTAGCCATGTAAATGCAAAGAAGGGCATAATTCTGAAGAGTTCATGCTCACATAAAAGCAATTTTTCTTTTTAAAGGAGAGAGAGAGAGAGCCTAATATCAATATATTCCAATACTTTGGTTTCTTATGGTGTCACTGTCAACATCAGGAATGAACATCTCACAGAGCAAAGAATGCATCCCACTTCAGCTAGGGGCCATGTTCAACCGATCCAAACTCCAAAGCACCTGAGTCTGCTGTTTGCTATGGCCTGAAACTGGGCAATAAGAAGCTCTAGGCAGTGACTTGAAGGCCATCTCAACTTTGTAGTGATAGGACAAGGGGTAACAGTTTTCAACTGAAAGAGGATAGATTTAGATTAGATATGAGGAAGAAATTCTTCCCTGTGAGGGTGGTGAGGCACTGGAACAGGTTGCCCAGAGAAGCTGTGGAGGCCCCATCCCTGGCAGTGTTCAAGGCCAGGGTTGGATGGGGCTTTGGGCAAGTGGAGGATGTCCCTGCCCACAGCCAGAGGGGTTGGGACTAGATAATCTTTGAGGTCCCTTCCAACCCAAACCTTCTGTGATTCTACAGTTCTTGCCCACACCAGTCAATCAGTGGCTGCAGTAGAAAAAGGCCTTCATCACCCCGAAGTCTGTCTGATCATTGCCTACCAATTAATTTTACTCTAGTCCTGAATCATTTCTGTACCCCAACGTGTGTGCACTGAGAAGCAGTTTAGCATCCATTCTGTCCCTTTGCCCTGTGCTCTCATGGAGAATGGGAGGGGTACAGCTTTAGGGTGATTCCTTCCCTCAGGAGGAGCAAAGGAACCTTTTACCCAGATAAAGAAGGAGTGGAGCCACCAAGTGCTGTTGAACTTACCCTTCTCCTTCAAATTCTATGGGAACAGGATCCTGATTGAGCAGAAAAGCTGTGACTCTTACCCAGGAATCTAGGCAGCAGGACAGGCAGCCTGCTTTCAGGTGGCACTAAAATTTGTAATGCTCAGGGACACCATTTTTTCCCTAGGAGCTATATTTCTTCAGTTAGTGATGCCTTACCACCTGGTGCTCTCTCAGCACTGGTCAGCACTGTACGTACATACGTGAGTAAGCTTCAAATCCAGACTGTTCCAGAATATACAGTATAATTAACCATCTTTTCCACAGAGGTCATGATATTGCGCAAAGCGCATAGTGTGCTAAGTGAAACCAGAGGTCTGTTCCTTTCCTCCAGCAAACATTCCCCTTGCAAAATCCAGAGCTATTCCATTGAAGTGTTCACAGTTTGCCGAGGGAGAGAACTCTTTCTTTTTTCCTCCTAGCATGTGGCAACCAAAAACTAATAAAGTTTTTTCCTGAGAGCTAGAGAATGTACAACATCGCTCCAAAGTAATAAATAGCTGCTTGGTTTCTGACTAAAAACAGCTCAGAAAAATGCATCCAATTTTCTAAAGCAATCACACACAAATGTCCATGAGCCTAGCCCTGGAGGCGGCAGACAGACCTTAGCGTAAGCAGTGACTTAGGTCTTCAGAGTGAAATGCTGCTTGAGACATGGAGCTGAAAGAAGGAAAGAGGGACAAATCCTGAAGGATGGCTGAGTGGGGACCCCTCTTTCTCTCCTGAATTTCAGCAGGATCCATGTAAGCCAGATTCCATGTCAGTTTATACTGACACAGTCAGTATAAATCCAAGCATGTGGAGTATTGCTGCTGCTGCTGCTGCTGTGTTACTCACTTTTTTTTAGTTTCTTCTCATGAGAAAATGAGAAACTAGATTGTCACCATCAAGATGTCTGGAATCCAGTACCAAGTTTTAGACCTGGACTGGAATAACTCTCATAAATTTCTGGTCTTTGGTAGCATGAGAGACAAAACCAGCTTTTTATGCGAGCAGTGACCTGGGCAGCCTGACAAACCAGTGCCCCACCAGAAGTATTTGTAAGGTCTCCTTATCTCCATGTGCAGACCAGACACAAGTCCAACAGGACATCTGCAGAGGGTTTCTCTCTACGTGCTCAGATGTGTTTCTCCCTCCCTGCAAGGAACCACCATGACACTTCACTGCCTTTACTTTCATAGAGAGAAGATTTTTTTTTAATTTATTGGGCAGTTTGCTAGTCAAGTTAACACCCTTTGTACTATTTGGAGGGCACAGCAACAGTAAGACTTTTCTTACTTTAATCACACAGTAGACTCTTGCAAGACCATTGGCAACAGCAACCAGTTATGTCATATACATTATGCCACATATAATGCCCTTGCTCCAAGAAGAAAACCACCATGTGGTGAGATGCCTGCTCTATGTCTGGACATGCATAGTGGAGAGCTTAGTCTCTGCTTAAAGCCTGTGATGGCAGTGGATAAGGTCCTTCTGATTATATTCTTGACGACTGCCCTGGCTCTGATGATAAGATTTGATGTGGACTTGTTGAGTAATCCAGGTGAGCTTCAGAATTAGTAATGTGCTGGCAAATGGTTTCTGGCTTGCAGACTTTTTTTGTCCAGTCACAAAGCAAAGGAGCGGTGGAAAGTAATATAAAAGATCAAACGCTCTGATCCAAAGAACTATCTCCTACTTTTCTCTCATAGCTACATACCCAGTGCTCCAGCTCTTAACTCTCACCGCACCCTTCCAACAGTGACTAAGCTAACACCTCATTAAACCCTGGAGCCTTTAAAACAGGAAGCGACTCAAGTCCTATCCCAGCATCATATCAGATTAAATTTGACCCACTATTCTGACTATTCCAGAAAGCCTGTTATTTATTTATCTTCCTTCCTAGAAGCAGAGGCTGAATAACAAGTGATTGAATTTCTTTTATTTACATAACCAGGACCTGTATGCAAAATTTTATCCAGTTCAGTGCTAGCCTGACATTTTTATGAGAAACCCCAACCTCAGCAGGTGTCAGCAACCGGAATCCAGGCTGGAACCTGAACACAGCGGATCATGGCACAGAGTGGGTAAATTGCACGAGCTCTGTGTTTAATCCCTCCTGTTATACCCATCTCTTTATCTTTTTTCTACTACACACCAAAGGCAGTTTTTCAAGAGGGTATCGAGGGCTTGGCTCTTGCACTGTTATTGCCACAAAGGTGCCACCCACCACATCTGTGGCTGCTTCAGCTGTTGTCAGAAACGCTGCCAGAACAGCTCAGTTTGCAGCAAGGACAAATCCTGTGCCTGACCGACCCCTTAATGGTCTCCTCTTCTCACAGAAGGGGGGTAAGTCAGTGCAGTTTCTCCACTGAGCTGAGGAGAATCAATAAGCAGAGGAAGTTCTGAGTGATAAATTGCAATTACACGGCACAAGGTATCCGAGTCCAGGTCAAAGCACGGCGTGCCCGGACGCAGCGGGTCTCTCGCACGGCGCCAGGTGCTATCGCCAGCAGGCTGAAGGACTGAGCAGCGAGACAGAGCTATGGTGGTGGCTATCGTAGACCAAGTATTGGCAGGAAATGTTCTAGCGACAGCAGATAACGACCTTGTTCTTGTCGAGCCCTGCCAGGGTGGTTTTGGATGGCAGCACACCCAAATTCAGATCCTCCTGCCCCCACCTGACAGCCCCTCTGCTGTTCAATACAGAGGTCAGCCGCAGGTTTTGCTTCTCTAGCCTGCCGCAGCCCCCGTGCTCGCATGCGTCTCCTGCGTGGTTTCGACTCCGTTTTCCCTGCACCCCTGTGCTGCCTTCTGAAGCATGGAAGCTGTCTGCAGAGCAGGCAGACTCACGGCTCCAGGAAGTGCCCGTAGGATGAAAGAAGGGTGGCTGCAGGTCTCATCACGTTCCTCACTTGTCATCAACAAAGCGAGATACCCTACATGCAGCTTAATGTCCTTATTGCTTCACTGTATGCCACGTTCTGTTAAGTGTGAGTAACTCAGCACTCCTGGGAGGGCAGGGAAATAGCCCTTTTGCAGAGGGTCATTTGTTTTTTCTTGTTTCAGATGCTTCAGGACTTGTTTTGTTTTTCCTGTCCTCTCTATGAAATAAAGATTAAAAAACCCTGGTAATGTGAAATTCACTAATGAAAGTGCCACTAACGCACAATTTACCCGGAGCTCTGCTGCTTCAGAATTTGAGAATTAGCTCTAAAATACCAGTACACATGAATCAGTCCTTCTCAAAAACAATGTGTCCTCATTAATATGAAAATCTTAATCTAAATAAAGCATTGAAAATTCTAAATTTTAAGATACCTTTTAGTTATTTGGGTTTTACCTTTTTTGTTTTTATTTTGAGGATTCTGAGTTTGCTCATGCCATTTATCAAGGTGATACATAAAGATTTCAAAAGTTAGGAAAAAATACTAAGCTGAGAAAGAAAGGGAGCAAGTCCTGTAATAAAGGAAAGAGAAGTTAGTGGGAATTAAGCTCTTTGATCACCTTTAAGTTATCCTTTTGAAGTATCTGGAAGAGCACAGCTTTTTTTTTTTTTTCTTAGAACAACTAAACTAAGGCTCCCAACTCATTGCTTGTCTACAGAAATTTAGACTTTAAGCAAAACATTAAACACATGGGGCTGATAATAGAAACAAGTGATAAAACTGGAATGTGAACTGCTGCCTTACCCCACAGTATAGAACTATGTTTAGACTATCCTTGTCTTCAAAACCCACCTATCCATAAGCCTCTGGACCTCACAGTCAGATTCAGCTGGGGCAAGCAATAAGGTTTGTGACTTTATTACTACATTCTGCCTTTTCTAAATGCGTGATGGCACATAAATAAAAACAAGGGGACATTTCCTTAGTGTCTTTAAAATACGTCGTACTTTGAGTGTTGACTGGTTGTCATGGCAAGCAGGCATGTTTAGATAGCAAACATGGAACAGGGACATGCTTGGCCAATAGTGTGGGGTGGGAAGGACATGTACGTGCAGCAGTATGGTGGTTTTGCCATTTCAGACCTCAGATACGGTCAAGCTGGCTGGGACTTTGCGTCCAACTGCTTCCTTTTAGTAGCTTCATTTTAGACAGAAGTATCAAGGGTAAATGAATCATTGTTTCCAAACAAGGACATCAGAACAGAGGCTTGAATACCATGAGACGTTGGCATTGGTGGTAAAAGAGCATGTCTTGCTTCCCTGTTTCCCTTACACCCGCCTCATACATCACAGGCTCCTTGGTTATGTCACTGTAACTGAGGATGCACTGTAACCACAACACTGGAATGATCTGGGTTAAACACTTTTTCTGGAGGGCTTTTAAATATGAGAGGGATGACCAATATTGGCATCTAAAACTCTGAAAATCAGCTGCGTGATCTGCACCCATGATGCCTTTCCTTGAATGAGGGCAGCTCCACTGGATGTGCAAACTAGTTAGGTTTAAAGGAGGTGTGTTTAGGCATGTAAGCAGCTTGGAGAATACATCCATCAAAAACAGACAAAAGGAGAGAATCATGGCCTGATACTAGATTACAGGAAATAGAATGGTATGAGTTCAAGAAAAAGAATAAAAGTTGGGTAGAGAAAGCAACAACCTAGGCTCTAACAAGGACCAGCCTTATCCCAAAAATATATCTGTATACTATGATTCATAGAATAACACAGATTGGAAGAGACATCTGCAGGTCATCTCATCCAGCCGCCTGCTTCAAGCAAGGCAAACCTAGAACATACCACTTGGTACTTTGTCTAGTTGAGGTTTGAGTGTCTCCAACGTCACTGGGCAACCTGTGCCAGTGTTTGACTACCCTCAGGGTGAAAAAAACTCCCTGGTAACTAACTGGAATTTCTCATGTTCCAACTTTTGTCTATTGCCTCTCATCATTTCATGGGACATCTCTAAGAAGAGTCCAGCTATGTCTTCTCTATCTCCTCCCACAGGCAGCTCAAGCAAGTCACAGGATCCCTCATTATCTTTCTGTAAGGGCGCACTGCTGACTCATGCTCATCTCACCCATCCTTAGATGTCTATAATGTAGCTCTACCTGAGCTAGGCACCAAAGACAGCCTCTGGAAATAATGACAGAAATAAGTGTCGGACCCATCTCAAACGTACTTCAGCAGATGAATCACACTCCAGCAGTGGGTGTTTCCCTCTGCTGACTATAAAGGGAGGCCAGGGTGATTAGCTTGAACATAAACATCCATGCCAGTGGTATTTACTTTCAGCCAGATTAATCCTGCCTCATAAATTTTACCACATCCCCAGATTATGCTGGAAGACGTAGCACATTTGCATGTGTGTGCGTAAGCGTGCACTTGCAGATTTCCTTCAAATGTGAGAAGAATACACTTAAGGATATAGCTACACAAAAATGTACTGAACTGGAGGTACTTGGAAGAGCTGATTCACAATTCAGTGGCAGGTATTCTAGCAAATATCAACCCTAGTGGTTTCCTAAGGTTAGTTTGCTTTAAATATATGCCTGAGGTTAAATTTTTAACACCCTAGGTAGCATGAAGATCCTTTCTTTTGTTTCTTTTATTTTGTAATATAAATTTCATTGTCTAAGAGGAAATATAAAATTCTACTTTGAGGCCTTCAAGAGTACCAAGTCCTGCAAGCTACTCACATTGAGATCATCCTTAATTCTGCTTTTCTCAATGAGAGCTGCAAAAAAGGAGCATGTAGTCAGCAAATCTAACTGATTTTAGCTCCTGGTGGAAAGGTCAAACAAAGTTCAATTCCTTTACAACAGAGCAACAATTCAGGAGGTCTTTAATCATTTGTCCTGTAGACTAGCACAATCATCATCTTTCAGTGAACATAATGGTTAAAAATTACATTAAACTTCCCCTTTTTGAACAACAGCTCTCCCTTTGACCTCTCTGCAACCCTGAGTACTGTGGCCTATTATCCAATTTGGATCACAGATCACAGAATCACTCATAGAATCCTAGAATGGGTTGGGTTGGAAGATCATCAAGGTCCAACCTCAAAGATCATCCAGGTCCAACTCCCCTGCTATGGACAAGGGCACCCTCCACTAGATCAGGTTGCCCAAAGCCCCATACAACCTGGCCTTGAACACTTCCAGGTAGGGGGCACCCACAGCTTCTCTGGGTAATGAGCGTTGCACTTTTCAGATGCATGTTAAATAACCTGCCACTTTCTTCTGACTGAAGACAGAGACACTGTCTGTGCAGGTGTCGTGGTTTT